>JBBPBX010007672.1:13560-35646 GCA_038048925.1 Garcialebias charrua | reverse complement strand
TATATATATATATATATATATATACAGTATATATATATATATACCGTTTTGCGTATGTATGTTTTCAAAGATTATTCTGTGATGAGAAAAGCAAAGTTAAAGATAACTTTTAGTCAATGCCAGCAGCCCAGAATGTCGCAATATGTGACTGAATGTGGAGGAACAAGCAAGTAGGAGGCAGCAGGTGGAAAGCAAACATAAACTTTATTAACTTTATAAGAGCGCAAAAAATAAAGTGATGCTGGAACAAGAAAATCATTAATGATCCATGTAAATGACATACTTTTAAAAGCAATGCAGACTCAGTACATTCATCCCCCAGTGAGAAAAGGAAACCAGGCTGAACATGAACGGATGTCAGTCGCGAGCAACAGGTGAACAGGGACCAGCAGACAAAGAGAAAATTAAAAAATCAACTGAGGAGAAAAAAAACAAGAGTTTAATCAAATACAGAGCACATGACAGGGCAAACGCAGAAGAAAATAATAAAAAACCTAAAGCAAATATAACTCAAAAATGACCTTTGCTAAAATACAAAAGATTAACTGAATATGAAAAAATGTATAAATAAAGAAGAAATGAAAAACTCCAAACCCCACAGATCATGACACTCATTCGTAAACAAAAATATTACAAGAAACAAAAGTTTATAGATTTTTCATTTTATGCTTGTTCCTTCATTCATTCAACCCTACATTTTCTTTTTAGTTTCCACTTTATTTTTTAAACTTGTTTTAAATATTGCTAAATCTCACTGGTATGTTGTTGATGTTTGGAACTGAACAAATTATAAATAGGTTCTCTTTGATTTGTATCAATTAATAATGTTTTTAATCATCACATTCATTAAACCTTTATTTAGGCATGTTAATCCCATTGAGCCTGGGGGACTCATTTACAAGAAATACCTGGTTTTAACAAAGAATGATGACAACAATGGACAATAATGACAACAATAGACAATCATAAAGGATGCGTACAAATTGAGAATAGCAAGTGAATATAAAATGGTATTAAAAAATGTACAAAGTAACAAAGAAAAGCTAGGTTGTAAGGTGATGTAGAAAACTTAAAATAAGAACATGAACATGGCCACCATATGAGTTACAGCACCAACATCCACATAAATAAATAATGAAATTATTAGGAATGCGTCATCTTCAATTTTAATCAAATAATAGAAGTGAATAATAATAATAATAATAATATCATACAATATAGAATATTTTCTCTAAATTAATCTATATAAAACTGTGTGAAGTCAAGTCAACTTTACATTTAAAACAGCAGCTCTTATCAAAGTGCTTAACAATAAAAATCAATGGAAGTAATTTATTGGAAAATACAATAAAATTATCAAACCAACAATTAAAGACATCAAAAGAAAAACATTAAAACACAGAACAATTATATTTTATTCATTTACCGTATACACACACAAAGACACACAAAAAGAGCCTTTTTTATTGTTTGCTTTTATAACCTTCACAACAACGTGCCCTCTAGCTTTGACGTCAAGCAAATGTGCGACAACATGGACTGAAAAACAATAAAGGCACGTTCTCACCATCACAACATTATGGTTTAATATCAATATCAAAGCCATTTAGGTCATTTAGGTTTAGCTGAGTGGCCCATGAATCTATGCTTTAACTCCAGGAGCATACCTGTTGACATTTTAAATTACATTTCTGTTCTTTGGAAGACGTTTCCCCACAAGATAAGAAGAGGATATTTTCCTCAGTAAATGTCATGATTTGTCTTCTTTGAGCAAAATATATGTAAAAAATAAAATCTTAAGGCATACTTGTATGTCAACTAGTATCTTCTTTGGCTTGTAATTTTTTTGTCACAATGGTGTTGTTGTATCCAAATAATAGTGCAACTAAAGGAGACCCAGAAACCATTTAAATATGAGTCTGGTTGGTGTTTTCAGAGATATGAAAGGGGATCTCCATGTTGGTGTCATCCTTAAAGGTCTCACCCAACTCAGAGCACCACACGTGGTACATGTGGTGGAACAAGAGTGTGTACTCAGGGTCCCAGTTATTTACATCCAACAATAAAATGTAAAAGAAAAACAGTAATAAGATCTAAGATATGAAGCAAAACATAAACTAAAAATACACTAAGCACCAATAGCGTAAAAACAATAAAAACAATACGCCGAACAGCAGCACGAACATGAGACTGTGTGAGCAGATGAGCACGAATGAACACAGCAACATGAAACAGATCAGCAGCAACATGATGTGATTTTTTTCAAAGTGATTATCCTGGTTATTTATTCATGAGTCTAACAGCTTCAGGGTAAAAGCTGTTCCTCAGTCTAGTGGTTCTACACGTAATCCTCCTCAACCTCCTTCCTGAGGGGAGCGAGGCAAAAAGTGTGTGTGCTGGTTGAGTGGGGTCCTTCATGATGCAGGTGGCTCTCTTCCTGCATCTGGTGGTGTCTGTGGTGGTGGGGAGGCTGACTCCAACAGACTTCTGTGCAGCCTTCACCACTCTCTGGATATTGGATTTGGATCGTCCAAAAAAGATGCTCAAGGCTGCAGAAAAAGTAAACTGTCTGCCTGAAGTAAAACTAATCATGCTTATCTCAAATCTGACTCCCTAAACGGACTTGGAAAGGGCTGGCTATCAAATTTCTCCTGGGACATGAGCAACTGAGGAAAACAACTGTATCTATTGCATGCCCCCCTCCCCAGAGAACTCTCTGTGAGCGCTTATCAGAAATGCTGGCTGGTAACATCAACAGAACTGTGGCTGATCTGAACAAGGCTTATGGACTAATCTCACTGCTTAGACCTCAAATGTAAATGTGATTTATTTTAAATGTGCTTGCTGGTAGAGTTTTTGATGTTTCATATAGTGTCTTAATAGACAAGATGTGAAAGATCTATTTTGTAATACCACTATCTACCCTCGTGGTTTTCTCCTTTTTCATATCTAAGATTATCATTCTGATAAGGGATGAGATGGCCGTGTGGATCCCGCTGCAGCTTCACACACGTAGTCCCCCTTCAGGATGACTGTGCGTACATGTTCACGTTGTACCTGGTGCAATGTCAATAAAGATATTCTGATTCTGATTCTCTCTGCAGAGCTATTCTTTCTGCAGCTGTGCAGCCTCCATGCCACACGTTGATGCTGGAGCACAGGATGCTCTCCAAAGAGAGGAAACCTTTACTTGGATCCAAAAAATAAATAAATAAAAAATGTTGCAGTTCCAATGGCGCCAGCGCAATAACAAAAGATGTAAAATGATGGCTTTATTTATGACGTTTAGGTATCTGAGAGAACCCGCTCTGTCACAGCAAGGACGTGACACAAGAAGATAAGTTGTGAAGTCAATGAGACTTTTATCTGTAATTCTCTGTAGCTGCTGCATTTCACTCACGCTGTGTGCACAAAGCGACCACGATGGTGGACTCAGGAGAGCCCATATCAGCACTGCGTCTTGATCCTGCGCTTTGGACTGGAACACTAAGAGAATGCTTCCCTGAAAAGCTGTTTGTAACTGGTGTTTTCTGAAACTGGATAAAAAATAAAGCTGCCTGTGAGCAGGGCCTATAAGTGACCAGCTGTGATTTGGGAAGCATAAATAGCTGCCTACTGCTGTTTCTTTGCTTCGGCGTGTGATCTATTAACGTAATAGCAGGAGAACCGACACAGGAGATTGACAGTTCGCCCCCTGTTGCTTAAAATGATCAGAAATGGTGAATTCAAAAGTTGTAAAATGGTCCATTCTCAGCCAAAGCCCCATCGTTCGTCTCTTCTGTACCACATTTTGAAGGCTTATTCCTTCGCCTGTGCTCAACGTCTTCATTGATTTACTTGAAATTTAGTTTTTCTCGAAAGCTTTTTTTTTTTTGCATTTATCTTGCTGACCAGCAGCCAGACAGACAAATAATTATTTCTGTGTCTCACTTCCCTCCTTGGCAGTCTAATAATCTAACACCCAAGGCAATAAAAATACATCAACACATGCAATATATTAATGTTTATGTTATGTTTTGGGAAGACCTGCTTGTAGGACAGATTTTGAAATATGAAGTCCCCCGCTCAACACAAACCTCCTGCCAACCAAATGTAAGTAATGATTAGCAACACACTGAATGGGATCTTGATCACTTTTGATTCCACGTCATTAGCAACTCCCAGTACATATTTCCCCTCCTTGTTTGGCATAAAAAGTCCACTGTTGGTTTCCACATTACCAGAGTTCAGAACAAGGTTGTTGGCTTGGAAATGATTGGAAGAAGAAAAGAGAGCTTTGACAAGCTTGAGCAAACAATCACAGCGTGATCAAAGCTGCTGTGTGAAGGAGAACACGGTGTATGATGAAAAGGGAGGGGCACTGTGGTGAAACATCACCGGCACACTGTTTCTCTCTGCAGAATACGAGTTGAAACAGAGGGGAGGGCAGAGACAATTCATTAATCATAAATACTGTACTAAAATGAAGAAATAGGTGTGCAATTTGTACAGTAAATAGCTCAATCTGCTTCATAATGAAACCATAGCCTTACGTCAACTTGTATTAATACGAGATGTGACAATTACCACCAACAAAATACATGTTGAAGTGTGAGGCCGGCCCGTTGGTAGAAGTTCTAATCAAACTGAAAAAGGTAACAACCTCCATCCTGAATGAAACTTCCAGGCGCCCTACTTGACGATAATTACCACATTCCTCCCCTGCAGAGGCTGTTACAGGAAGGATGTGCATGTCGGTACAGCTACGTGTGACACCAGTCATTAGAAACTGAGATGGAAGCAAGGATCAGCCGACAACTCCTACCTAATGGGTGCACTTGGGGAAATGAGGAACTAACGGGGATCGGCCAGGAAGAAAATGAATAACGGGGTGGTGGAAATAATTGGAGGTGGTTAACTGGTTGAGATTTAAACTTTGACCAACAAAATAAAAGGGTTCAAGAACAGAAAGTTTGAAATGGTGTTCACTATTGTGAATCCTGCTTTCTCATAATTTAGCAGCTCAAGAGTTTCTGATCATCAGAAATATACAGATTTTGTTGTGTTGAAACTTTTTTTTATTCTTTGGAGTCATGCTGTAAAAAGGCAAAGAAAATGAGGAAACAAATATAAAAATACAAAAAGTGTATAAGTCTTAATTATTTGTAAAGTGCTTTGATTCATTCATTCAACCTTTATTTGTACAAGTTAGTCTCATTGAGCCATGAGAACTCATTTATGAGAGAGACCGGCTTTAAACAAAGAAGAGATGAGGTACAGACAATAGACAATCGTAAAAAATGACAAAGTACATAGAATAAATTAAATAAAAATGAAACAAAAACTGCTACATTATTGATAATAACTAATATTACATGATTATAAACTGTCTGTTTTTCCACTACATTTTCCATTTTTTTCTCGTAAATTAACTAAGACCATCTTTCCTAAGTCAAGCATGTTACAGTAGTTGCACCTTGTTCCAGTTTACCTGCTCTTGTTGATCCCCAGTAGGATTCACGACTGCCTGCAGATCCTGATTTTGGACCCTGGTCACGAGCGTCATGTCTCGCTGAAGTCTGATGTCTTAAAGCAGGAGTCTTTTGTTCGCTCCGCTCCGCAGGAGTACAGCTTCTTGCTGCATGACAAGGACCAGCACAAAGCATGTGCCATCTGTCTGGGGACTGTCCAAGCCAGCGGAGAAAGCTGATGAAGCCTGAGGCTCGTGCATTCTATCACAGCTTTGAGGATCAGTCCCAGAAAGATGGGCCAACTTTCTATAAAATGTGCTGGGAAACTGTACAGTTGCATGACAATATTGATAAAGTCTTCAAAACGAGAAACTCGGCTCTGTCAGGGCTTGACTAAGACAACTTTAGATCAAGGTTCTGACTTGAAACTGGCCTTGATTGCACTGATAGGCAACTGAACAGGAGAACTCAAGGAGCATCAAACGGACAGTTGCCAGGGGGATAAAAGCTTGACGTTTAAAGGGATTGTGACATGATGTTGGAAATTTGCATATTTGTCACAACATATATATCTTATATCATTCAGCTCTGTTCGTTTTTGCAAAATAAATTATAAATATATTAAAATTTCATTCCAAGTTATGGTAGTTTTTTCTCTGGGACACGCCCCTAAAAATCTGCGCACTTCCGCAAAACGTCATCGTGACGTACCCGTGGGTAGCCGCTGCTCAACGCGCATGTAAATAATAATGGCGGAGCATGTCGAACAAACACAACCTATTGTTAGTACATGAATGTATTAAAGCAATCGAAGGGTTATTATTCATCCTATACAGTTATTGGACACTCGATCAATTGAAAAGTGATTTAGACACGGTTTATTTCATACACAGTAGCTAAGTGAGGATAGCTTCGTGATGTGGCTTCTTTGTTCTTGGGCTGAGCTAACAGAGTCCCGATCGCGTCTGAGATCTATCATTTTAAGACAGTAAATCATCCAAAACTCTCATTAATAAACCCTCCCTGAATAAAAAAAAATTACAGATGTTACCTGATCGGCAGTAAGATGGACGCTGCAGACATACGACTCTTTGGTAGGACACTATAGGTCCCTCTTCTCTGTACTTGTCCATTCTAGGTGAAGTTTCTCATTTTTTGGAAATTTGTGAAGGCTCACTTGTTCACTGCTGATATTAGAACACCCAAATGCGCTATGATGGCATTTTTCAAGTTAAACAAAAAAAAGAGGCGATCTTTCAGAAAAAGAATCTGTATGGCAAGCAGTTAAAACACCAGACAAACGGGCAAGGCTCTGCCTTATGCCCAGTGCCCACATGTACGTCACAATGACGTTTTGCGGAAATGCGCTGATTTTTAGGGGCGTGTCCCAGAGAAAAAACTACCATAACTTGGAATGAAATTTTAATATATTTATAATTTATTTTGCAAAAACGAACAGAGCTGAATGATATAAGATGTATATGTTGTGACAAATATGCAAATTTCCAACATCATGTTACAATCCCTTTAAAGTTTGTCAGTGAATGAAACAAAAACAACTGTTGTGTTTCCCCATCTGGATGCTTGGCTATTGACGGTCTTTGACTTTGAAGGTATTGCAAATTGTTGACCCATGTTGAGATGTTTCTGGCAGCTCATCTCACCCCATTCCAACACGCTCTTGTCAAAAAGCACAGCTGGAAAAATGTATCGAGCACATGCAACTCAGCCTGTGCTTGGCTCCATAACATGATTTAAACTTACCAGGTCATGAGTTTGGCAGGGCTGGAAGCACCCTCAGAATACGTCTATCTTTACTGAATGAGGTCAGAGCAGTCCTTCGCCTGAGCAGGGAAATATTTCTGGAAAAGAGGCAGCTGCTGCTAATGCTGTCCAGCCTGAACATCTGAGAGAAATAGGACCTTTTATTTAGATGAACTGTTGAGAGACTGTTTGGGTGTTCACAAGCTGATGAAGAAGCAGACAGATGTGCTGCGGTGCATCATCCCAGATGTGGCTCAAACTCGTATTATTTGCTCGCAAACCCGCAGTACCACAGCTCCCCTGAAGATGACAGTCTCACAGAAAATGTGTAAACCCGGTTTGTTGTATAATACATGCCTGGATTTGTGTACAAGAAAACTCACGAGTACATATAGTGGACACTTTTAGGTCAATTCTAATCCAGTCAGTTCCCTTAATGTACAATTAAAGCAGCGCTAAGGAGCAGCGTGCTCCAATTATACACCCCCGTAAGGTCGCACATTTTTAGTCTGCACTCCGCTAACGCCTCACATCTGAGTCTGGGTGACGGGCATTTGAAAGAACGGGTCTGTGGAGCTTTTCAGAGCGCCCCAGATCCATCACTGCAAGGCCACTGAGGCTCATTGTGTGCATCCATTAACTGTAACCGTGGTGGACTTTCACAAAGGGCCAGTGTGAGGAGGCTCACTGGTGCATGGGTCCCAGTCATCATTAATCTGGTGCAGACTGGAGTTGGACCTTTCTGTGCTTGGCTATCAATGCTCTAATCACTGGTACCGCTTTCAGGGCGGGACTGTGGGGAGTAAGTGTTTGATGGGGGTTGGGGGGCATTAAAGGGCAGAGGCCAACAAGCCCAAACTAATCACCCAGATTTGTATATTTGGTGTATTTTACATAAAGGTCAGCTGGCTGGCTCATCTTTTTGTCTCAAGATATTGGAATTAATTGCCTTTATTATCAGACTAGTACAAAGTTAATATCCATATGAATAAAATATAAACTGAAATCGTAAAACCTATAGCTCTGGAATGGATTTCATTGTTCCTCATTGTCGTGGGTCAGTGACTCCTTACATTTCTGCTCATCTGCAGAAAAACACAAGGGTTTTGAAAAAAAACATGTTATTGATCATGAGCAAAGCTTTTCAACAGGTATGCAAAGGTTTATTTGTGTTGGAAACAAGCTCCGTGAGTACTGTTGATATGTGTCAGTGTAAAAAGTCATTAATGTGACATTTATTACATGCAAAGATCAACAGGAATAGTCTTTATGGGTATTTTTGTGATGGTCAGCAGCCCCTCCATCTGCTCACGTTTCTGCCCAACCTGCCATACTCCTGCCTTCATGCTCCATGTCATCTGCCCCCTCCTCCTGTTGTTTTTGCCCCTCATGCCATAGTTTCTGCTTCCCTGCTTGGTTTTGCCTATCACCCATCTCTCAGCTCAAGCCTGCTCCTGTCGCCCCATGCCATGCCTCCCTTACTCCTCCACAGCAATCAGCACTCATCAGCTTCACCTGTTCGCCTGCCTTTGCAAGCTCCAAGTCCACAACCAACCAGAGCCAAATTATTATACCTCTCATGGTCCCTGATAGTAACGCCTTCATAGTTTCATGCCTACACCTCAAGCCTTGTTCTTTGGATTATCGATCTCATGCCTCGCCTTCTGGATTCCCTGTTTTTTGCCGGCTCCTCTTCTGGTTTTGGAATTTGCTTTCTGACCACGGTACTGACCCTGATTCTGATTATCATGACTACGCCTCACAGATCACGACTTGGATCTGGTTTCTGCCCTCTGCCTTCAGCCTATAGAGGACCTGGTAACCCAGCTGATCCTGACTCCAGCAACCAACTGCTAATGAATAAAAACTGTTCTTTTTTTTTGTACTCGGCTTCTTCTGAATCCAAACCCCAAACGTGACAATTTTGCACTCTTGAACATAAAAAGTTGCTGTTTGTATCAAACTAAAAAAATGTTTTATGTTGTTGTATTTGTTTCTCTGCACTCTGAATGCTGTGCTGTGTTTCAATAACCCTCATGTCCCAGTAATTTGCATACAAGACCTTGGAAACAGGCAATTCCCTTGTGCTGTAAACAGTTGTCTAAATTGGTTTATTATAAAAAGAAAAAAGAAAGTAAAAGTACTGACACAAATATCATTCTTACTGCTTTCCATCAAACAGTTTTTTCCCTTTATAGACTGGCTAATAATTTACATTTTGTTCCTTTGTCTCTCTTTCTACTTGCTACTTTCAAATGAGAAGGCATCTCAGTCGGAGCATCTCCCACTGGAGTCCGTGGGTGTCCTCTCGAGCAAAATGAGCTCCTATCGGTCTTCCAAACACATTCTACCCACACACCCACACACGCATCCAAAGGTTCTCGTCTCTTCTCCAATCGTTTTCTTTTGAATCCTGGCAGTCATTACAGTGTCTGAAACACAAAAGAAACGTCCCTACCTTAATACTGTCCCCGGGTGCACAGAGATGAAGAGCTGCTATTGGCAAAAAGAGAAGAGTGCCACCGCAAAAGCTCCTGTCCTCCTCTTTTCTGCACATGGTGAATGATCAAACCTCAAAGGAAAGATTCAAGTCAAGTGTTTGGAAGCCACCCCCCCCTCAAATCCTGCAGGGTTACTGATGGAATGCAGCCAGAGACAGTCTCATCAAGTCCACCATTCAGATAACTAACCATGTGTAGTGCTTGATGTCTAATCATGCTCTTTACAAAAGCACTAGAAGATTCAGTTTGAACCAAAAAGTCATTATAAGGATATAATATAGCTTAAGTTTTCTGAAATAACATAGGACATGATTCATTTGAAGACATTTTAATGAAATCTGCATCAACACTGCCTGGGCAAATCAGCAGTGTCTGAGTTAGTTGGCATCTACAGTTTGGTAAAGATCAATGATCAATCAACAGACTTCTATTAGTTCATTCTGAGTTACTTTGGTATTGTTCAGCTCTAACTGGAGGCTAATTGGCTAAATTTGATTGACATAACAAACAAGCTCACAAACTATAAAAGTGGGCCAAAGTCTTAGATGTTTCCATGACTGTTTTATCTTCATCATAAAACATATCATATTATGTTAATCTGTAGCAAAATGCTGCTTATTAGCAGTCAAACAGATCATCCTGAGAGGCCGTGAGGATTACCTGGGATTTCATAAGAACTTGAACAAACTGGGTTTATTTTTCTTTAGAATAAGTCTGTACCGTAAATGCATCTATTACTGCTGTTTCCCATTATAGGCACATTATAAAACAAGGGACCCGAGGGAACAATCTGTGTAATGTGTGTGCTGCCGTTTTGATTATCATATTTGTTCATTTTACGTCTTTATAGGCCATTTGAATTTCTTTAGAATACTCGCATGTCTTGTTGATGTTTTGCATGAGCTTAGGGGCGTGAGTTTTTAGTGGCACAATTTAATGGCTGCCTTTTTAAGTTAGTCATTTTGCATCTAAATGCGTGTATGGTGGTATGTGTATGTGGGGTGTGTGGGGGTCTGTGTGTGAGAGTCTTTTTTTTTTTTTTTTTACCAAATCTAGATTTTTTTTTCCAAATGCTTTATTGAATTTTAACAATTTTTGTTTGTTTCTGCTCACATTCATACTGTATTTATTTGGCATGGTACTTTTTTATTATCTTTCATATGTTTATTGAAAACAACAGATTTAACCTTCTGCTCAGGTTCTGCTTTATTTTTAGGTCTGGACAAAGCAAGCAGAGAAAACATGAAATTGAAATGCATGTGCGTTGGTATGAATATCTGTTGATCTGTAACTTCTATAAGTTTTATAAGCAGGGACAGATGTGGGACGTTAAATCCCAAGGGGCTTTGTCCTCACTGATGAAGAGGAAAACTTAAGCAGCCAAACTTAAATGGAGACTATAGACAGAGACGCTTTGATCTGCAGGAACATAATACAGTACCTAATAAGAAGAATGAGAGGACAAAACCAGCAAAGCAAGGCACAAACCAAGCAGGAGCATCATTTATGGCAGTAGATTTCAAACTGTGGGTTGCGCCACATTCGAGGTGCCAGGGCTGTGCCAGGTGGTGACATAATGATGGAGTTTACCCAAAGCAAACGGACCGAGGACAAAAGACTCAAAACCTTTTAGAATATAAAGTGATTTAAAGTGAAGTGGTTAAATGTACTTTATACAGTGGGAACATCTGGGCAACCCTGGAAAGGAATGAGAGTGTTCCCAACCCTGGTCCTTGAGGAACACCACCCTGCATGTTTTAGTTGTTCCTCTGCTCCAACACACCTGATTTGACAGAAAGAGTGATTAACAGGCTTCAGCTGAACTTAAGGAAGTAATTAAACCACTGAATCAGGTGTGTTGGAGCAGAGGAACAACTAAAACATGCAGGATGGTGTACCTAAAGGAGCATGGTTGGACCTCTGAATTTAGATAATGCAGGTTGTATATTTCTTACAGGACATTGGTAGATGGGCAGTATATAAGGGAAGGCTGGGGAATCCAGATTAGAGAAGTTTCCACTGGAAGGAGCACAGGCAGAGGGTGGAGGCAAGCAGTTGGAAGGAGTAGGAACAACTGGAGAGCCACAAGGAAATTGGTAACTCACAGGTAGCCACAGAGGTTGAGGATTTGAGGACAGCCATGGAGGTCCAGGACAGGAGGCTCAGGAACCAGGTACTGTACTGTGCAGAGGCAAAAAGAACACAAAGGTAAGATTAACTTTATCAGGAGGATTGAAGGTATTGTGACATGATGTTGGAAATTTGCATATTTGTCAGAACATATATATCTTATATCATTCAGCTCTGTTCGTTTTTGCAAAATAAATTATAAATATATTAAAATTTCATTCCAAGTTATGGTAGTTTTTTTCTCTTGGACACGCCCCTAAAATTCCGCGCATTTCCGCAAAACGTCATCGTGACGTTAGCCTGGCCCTCGCCATTCCTACGCAGCTCCGCTCAATTCTCATTTCCCTTCACTGCTGGGTCTGGCATTTCTCCCATCCACAAGGATATCTCCGGTAGATTTTGACCGGACCAATCAGAGAACAGAAGGCGGAGTTTTGAACGACGTCGACTGACGTCGTCAGTTAAAATGGCTGCCGCCACGAAGGAATTTTCATCAAAACAAGGTAAAAAACTATTATTTCTTTGCTGAGAAAAAATATATTTCTTATCTGACGTTATATCAGAAGTGTTCCTGAGCAATCAGAGAGCAGAAGGCGGAGTTTTGAACGACGTCGACTGACGTCGTCATTCAAAATGGCTGCCGCCACGAAGGAATTTTCATCAAAACAAGGTAAAAAACTATTATTTCTCTGCTGATAAAAAATATATTTTTTATCTGACGTTATATCAGAAGTGTTCCTGAGCTTAACAGTTCCTAAATCAATTCACGAAATGGTCAAATCTGCTGGATTTTAAATAGTTTCGGTTTGACATTTTCCAAACAGCCTCGGGTGCGCTACGAAAATAAATGATAAAAAATCGAATTTTATCTCAAATGTTTCATTTAGGCCAACAGTCAGTAAATTAGAGCTATATAATTACACACTGGTAGCAGTAAAAATATCCACCGAGTGGTTTCTGAGCAATTTATCTTATAGCCTGGACCTCGACAGGCTAAACTAACAAAACTCTGCCTTCTGTTCTCTGATTGGTCCATTCAAAAATCTGCCAGAGAAATCGCTGTCTATGGGACAGGTCCCAGACCCTAGTACAAAGCGAAATGAAGTACAAGGGTCTGGTTTTAACCAGGCTATCGTGACGTACCTGTGGGCACTGGGCATAAGGTGGAGCCTTGCCCGTTTGTCTGGTGTTTTAACTGCTTGCCATACAGATCATTTTTCTGAAAGATCGCCTCTTTTTTTTGGTGTAACTTGAAAAATGCCGTCACGTTGTAGCGCATTTGGGTGTTCTAATATCAGCAGTGAACAAGTGAGCATTCACAAATTCCCAAAAGACGAGAAACTTCACCTATCATGTACAAGTACAGAGAAGAGGGACCTATGGTGTCCTACTAAAGAATCTATGGCCCTGTTTACACGGCGCATATTTTGAGTGGAACCGCTCTTTTCTCTCTGCGTCTTTGCTTATCGTTGACACGAGTCCACAAAGAGGGGGGCTTTGACTCCGATGGTTTTTGAACCCAGCCTCCAGAGTGGATCTTTTTCGCTGACCCCCCGTTGATAATGTAAATATCTCCCGCGGAGCTTTTGTTTGAACACATGCACGCAGCACGCACGTGCAGACAGCCGGCATTTTAATAATAATAATAATAATAATAATGTCTTTGTCTGTCATCTGTGTATGTTTCCCATACACAGACGAAATTCGTCTCTGCATTTAACCCAACCACCACCAGGTGGTGCAGTGAGCAGCCAGAAAGCGCCCGGGGAGCTGGAGAATTAGGTGTGCACTCATAGACACCCCAAGGTGTGTAGTGGCCGGGGCGCGAACCCGCGTCCTTCGGGTCCCAAGTCAAAAGCCCTGCCACTACACCATCTTTAACAATGGCGGTGGACTGGACAGTGGACACACGCACCACTTTCTGAACTATAGCTGATGGAATATATTTTGATTCTCATATTTAATTATTCTACACCTTACCTGCATCTGTGTTGGAAGAGAGCCAGCTGCCTGGATCCAGTTGTCGCTGTTAACGAGGCAGTCGGACATTTCACGTGTCACGCTGCACTATAACATACTAAATGTGCTATATATTAACAGTTTAACAATAATAAACAGTATTTATGTTAGCGTGGGAGATATTTAAATTTATCTGAGCTAAATGAAGCTATCTGGACTCGTTACGTCATGCCTAACATGCTGCTGAAAATGAAGACACCAGGTTGATTTTTAATTTATTTATTTATTCAACACCACAAACTGTATGTCACAAACACTGAGAATTAAATTGAACACTTTTAAAAACACGTTAACCGAACTTTAATGAACTGGACTCTGTTGTTTTCATCCTGGTGGAAACTGGACCCAGATCCGAACCGGTTCGCTTCGTGGAACGACAGCTTCGACCTCGCAGGAAAAAAATAAAAATAAAACCTCAGTTGGTTGTTCTGTGATCGAACTAAACACAAGGAAACATTATTAAGAACATTGTTTACCTTGTAGCGCTGCTGTAAATCAGCTGATTCTCACGGACTAAAGTCAGACATGTTGGCGCGTCCTGGGTCTTCCTCTGGGTCTCCTCCCGGTGGGACGTGCCCGGAACACCTCACCAGGGAGGCGTCCAGGAGGCATCCTAACCAGATGCCCGAGCCACCTCAACTGGCTCCTCTCGATGTGGAGAAGCAGCGGCTCTACTCCGAGTCCCTCCCGGATGACTGAGCTTCTCACCCTATCTCTAAGGGAGAGTCCAGCCACCCTGCGGAGAAAACTCATTTCAGCCGCTTGTATCCGAGATCTTGTTCTTTCGGTCATAACCCAAAGCTCATGACCATAGATGAGGGTGGGAACGTAGATCGATCGGTAAATTGAGAGCTTTGCCTTTTGACTCAGCTCTCTCTTCACCACGACAGACCGGTACAGCGCCCGCTTCACTGCGGACGCTGCACCTATCCGCCTATCGATCTCACGCTCCAGTTTTCCCTCATTCGTGAACAAGATCCCGAGATACTTAAACTCCTCCACTTGGGGCAGGACCTCCTCCCCGACCCGGAGAGGGCATGCTACCCTTTTCCGGCTCAAGACCATGGCCTCGGATTTGGAGGAACTGATCCTCATCCCGGCCGCATCACACTCGGCTGCAAACCGCTCCAGTGAAAGTTGTAAATCACGAACTGATGAAGCCAGTAGGACCACATCATCTGCAAAAAACAGAGAAGCGATTCTAAGGCCACCAAAACGGATCCTCTCAACACCTTGGCTGCGCCTAGAAATTCTGTCCATAAAAGTTATGAACAGAATCGGTGACAAAGGGCAACCTTGGCGGAGTCCAACTCTCACCGGAAACGAGCCTGACTTACTGCCGGCAATGCGGACCAAGCTCTGACACCGGTCGTACAGGGACCTAACAGCCCTTATCAAAGGGCCTGGTACCCCATACTCCCGGAGTACCTCCCACAGAACCCCCCGAGGGACGCGGTCGAATGCCTTCTCCAAGTCCACAAAGCACATGTAAACTGGTTGGGCAAACTCCCACGCACCCTCCAGGACCCTGTTGAGGGTGTAGAGCTGGTCCAGTGTTCCACGACCAGGACGAAAACCACACTGCTCCTCCTGAATCCGAGGTTCGACTATCCGACGGACCCTCCTCTCCAGAACCCCTGAATAGACCTTACCAGGGAGGCTTAAGAGTGTGATCGATAGGCGGATAGGTGCAGCGTCCGCAGTGAAGCGGGCGCTGTACCGGTCTGTCGTGGTGAAGAGAGAGCTGAGTCGAAAGGCAAAGCTCTCAATTTACCGATCGATCTACATTCCCACCCTCATCTATGGTCATGAGCTTTGGGTTATGACCGAAAGAACAAGATCTCGGATACAAGCGGCTGAAATGAGTTTTCTCCGCAGGGTGGCTGGACTCTCCCTTAGAGATAGGGTGAGAAGCTCAGTCATCCGGGAGGGACTCGGAGTAGAGCCGCTGCTTCTCCACATCGAGAGGAGCCAGTTGAGGTGGCTCGGGCATCTGGTTAGGATGCCTCCTGGACGCCTCCCTGGTGAGGTGTTCCGGGCATGTCCCACCGGGAGGAGACCCAGAGGAAGACCCAGGACGCGCTGGAGGGACTATGTTTCTCGGCTGGCCTGGGAACGCCTTGGGATTCCCCCGGAGGAGCTGCTCCAAGTGGCTGGGGAGAGGGAAGTCTGGGCCTCCCTACTTAGGCTGCTACCCCCGCGACCCGACCCCGGATAAGCGGAAGAAGATGGATGGATGGATGGATGGATGGATGTTAGTACTTGAATGTATTAAAGCAATCGAAGGGTTATTATACATCCAATACAGTTATTGGACACTCGATCAATGGAAAAGTGATTTAGACACGGTTTATTTCATACACAGTAGCTAAGTGAGGATAGCTTCATGTGGCTTCTTTGTTGTTGCGCTAAGCTAAAAGTTACGCCCGATCGCGTCTGAGATCTATCATTTTAAGACAGTAAATCATCCAAAACTCTCATTAATACACCCTCACGGAATAAAAAAACGTACTGATATAATAATAATAATAATAATAATAATAATAATAATAATAATAATAATAATGTCACATTTTTGTCATCTGTGTATGTTTCCATACAAGACAAAATTTGACTCTGCATTTAACCCAATCACCACCAGGTGGGGCAGTGGGCAGCTATAGAAAGCGCGCCGGGGAGCAATTGGGATGAGATGTGCTGCTCAAACACACCACAAGTTATGCTGATATTACTTGATCGCGCAGACATCATATAAAAATACATAACAAGCAACCTGTGTTTGTTCACTTCCGGCTCTTGGCGAAGCAGGTTGCTTCTCTTTCTGCTCCTCTCTTCCCTAAAGTTTTCCTCCTCCCTGCTTTTGCATTTTTGTCTCGTCTGTAACTCTTCAGTGCTCACTCGAAGCAATTTGGAAAAGGATTTAATTGCGTGGGCTGTCTCCTCTATCGATAAAAATTTTGCACGAAGCGCTCCGGACCAGGAGAACCGGCGTGCCCCCTCGACACGCATGCGGTTGGCTACATAATGGACTCGTGGGGAGAGTGTAAGTTAATGTGTCTTACCGTTCTTTCTGTCAAAGACATGGAAGATTTGTGGATACAGGTAGTCCCCGATTTACGAGCGCTCTGATCTACGAGGTTCCGGACTTACGAGCTGGCGAATTATTGGAAAAAACGCAAAAAATACTGAGTTTTCCTGTGTTTTTTCACCACAGTTCGTTAGCTAAACATGTGGACACACGTTTCCGATCATTTTTATGCACTCATAAGCAGTTTTTCGATGAAAAACGAGTGTTCGTAGTCGCGCTAGCAAAACCGTTCCAATTTACGAGCGAAATTCCGGACTTACGAGAAGCGTGGCGGCCGTTCCAAATTACGAGATTTCCGGTTTACGAGCGCCTCGTTGTAACGGATCTCGCTCGTAAATCGGGGACTACCTGTAATTGGAATTTTGGTAGCAGCTACTCTGCTTTTTGGCTTAGGCGGAGGGTTCTGCTACTGGAAGCTGAGGAGGACTACCGCAGCGATCAACACGCAGGCAAAACTTCCTGCTCAACAAGATTCTTTGATCCGGGCTATGACCTCAATGAACCAGCTGTTGTTCGAGCTGAACCACACGATGGGAACAGTGGTGGACAGCCACGGACCTGCAGTGCGTTTTAGGACTTGTTTACAGCCCGGGCTACATCAGGGGGCATACAGGGTTTTGTAGCTCGGAACCTCACATGATTTGGCGATTTGGACCCAGACGGCACCTGGACTTCAAGGCTGCAGTCAGAGTACACTGTAGCCTGCCCTGAAAATAAATAAAGCAACTAATCTAATCGGGACTCAAGCAACCTTGAAAAAGGCTGACTGCAAAACTTCTCCTGGAGTCTGAAGCTGTTGAAAAACTGTCCCCCCCCCCCAGAGGTCTCTGTGTGCATTCAGATGGAGCCGAGCTGAGCCCATCTGCAGACTGTGCTTATCTGAAATGATTACTCACAGACTATCTCCCTGCTTTGCCACCAAAATGCAACATGTCTTTGTCTTTATCCGTGCTGAGCTGGTAGAGTTTTTTGACTTTATCATAGAATGTCCTAAGACAAAATGTGATAGATTCTTTTTTGAATACCAATGATTATCCGACTGTATGTTCCTTTTTTTCCATATCTGATTGTCTGGCGGCGCGATTTAATTATTGCTGTGGCTTTCCGTGCGTACGTCCCTCTTAGGATGGTGCGCGCGCCAATTGAAATGTTTTGTACCTTGGTGCAAATATGCCAATAATGATATATTCTATTCTATTCTATTCAAGATTTTCTGTCTGCAATTTTTTTTTTAGCATCGCACATGAAGAATCCTCCATGATAATTGGCTTTATACACTCACAGTATATAAAGTAAAACAACATGAGCTCACGTTAAATATATAGTTTATCATCTAAAACACTACACACCTCCGATTATGTTTACACAAAGACTTACTCTTTTACGACGGTAGCTTTCCTGCATTGTTTAGATGTGGTAGCTGGGGGACTTTCTTTTAAAAATAGTAGGAATAGAATCCGGTTTTAAAAGTCTTCTGAATCTTACTGGAATCACCAGAACTAACAGAACTTCCAAAACTGAAGACAAATCGCTTAGATCAACACTAGAAATGCTGCACTCATGCTCCGCCATTGATATTTACATATATTTACATGCACGTTGGGGCAGCGCCTCCCCACGGGCACGTCACATGACGTTTGCGGAAAATCTCGGATTTCTAAGGGCGTATCCCAGCGAAAAAATTACCATAACTTGTAATGAAATTTTAATATATTTATAATTTATTTTGCAAAAACAAACAGAGCTGAATTATATAAGATATATATGTTGTGACAAATATGCAAATTTCCAACATCATGTCACAATCCCTTTACCACAAGGAGGCCGAAAGCAGAAAAAACAAAAGGTAAGTAATGCTCCAGCAGGGAAGGAAGCTCTTCGGCTGCCTCTTATCATCTTGGCTTTCGTTAATGGGATGATTCTCAGCTGTGGGTAGTTGACTCCGCCTCTGGACTCAGGAACCGGCAGGAAGAGCTAGAAACCTTACAAGGGGGCCATTACATTGCTGAATGTGCGCTTCTTTCACCCCAGGCTGGAGCATGTAGCATGCAGAGCTAATACTGCAACGACGTGTTGAGCCCAAACATATGTTAGTCACACAAAACAACAAATCTCTGTACAGGGAGTCCTCGACTTACGAACGAGTTCCGGACCTAAGGACCGTTCGTAACCCGATTTTGACGTAAGTCGGAACCCATAGCACGTGCATTCGTAAGTCCGGATTTTTGTTCATAAGTCGGAAATTGTATGCTAGCGCTGTGCCAAACACCCGTTTTTCAACACAAACGTACATACAGTACTGGTTCATAAACACGCACAGAATTTTGTTTACAAAAGGTTAGCTAACACACTTTAATCTAAAAACACCTAAAAACACATACCAGTGCTGTATTTAATATACAACTGTACCATTCGTAAGTCTGTTCATAAGTCCGAGTTGCCGTAAGTCGAGGACTCCCTGTATTACTATACTGTTATTTTTCTTTTTAACTAAGTTTAACTTTGGAAAATAAAAGGTTAATGGTAAATGGAGCTTATTTATATAGCGCTTTCCAGCCCCCTGTGAGGAGCCCCAAAGCACTTTACAATACCAGCCATCCACCCATTCATTCAGACATTCATACAAGGTATGAAATCACTAAAATTCTCAAGGATTTTGATCAAAGATCGCCAAACTGAGTTAATTCATGTTTTTAAAAAAGATACAAGGGAAACATCTTTCACACATTTAATGCTTTGTGCTCCAAGTCAACCCAGCTTAGGTGAGTTCTCCTCCACATCTTGATGCTCGCTTCATTTCATATTGCATGTTTTTGCCAAACACTCACAATGGTCTCTGTGATTTAGTTTCATGTTTTAAACATCTGCAGATTTTGGGCAGTATTAAATGGAATTATAGCAAAAGTTTCCTGCTAAGATTTAAAAGTGTCTGTTTAATCTCGCCACAGTAAAACTTAAAATACACACAATCTCAAAACATTGACGTGTAACAAATTACAGTATTTTCTCACCTTTGACACTTTGAACAGGGGAGCCGCTCTGTTCTCGGCGAGAGAAAGTCATCAATGCACACCGGGCGTTTGGATCAAAAACCCACGGTAGACTCCGAATTGTTTATCTGAACAGAACTCATTTTATACCTTTGTGGAGTATGACTTCATTCACTCCCATCAAATATGTTTTCAATCAAACCTTGCTCCTCAAGACAGTACCAGGCACTTGCCAAAAGATTTTCTGTTTCATCTATCAGCTACAAGGTCAGTTCGCCCCCAATTGCTGAGCTGTGCTCATCAACATCTCACAAACTTGGCTGTGAGATGCATGGAAACATATTATTTGCCTAACTCCCTTTCAGAAGAACTGCAAAGTTTGAAGTGAAATGGGTGATATGCATTCATTCCATCAAAGACCAGTTTTTCGAGAAGGATTGGGCCCTTATCCTTCAAAGAAACCCTGGACCTTTTGAAGCAAAGCCACACAAAACCCCCCACTTCAAGACTTTAATGGAACATCTTGAACTAAAATGTTTTTTTTGTGTTGCATTAAGCATTAACTCTTAAAAATTGATAAACATTTAGTCAGAAAAACATTAATACTTCTTAATCTGTTCAACAGGACATACACAGGACCGAAATTGCGTTTCTCTCAGTCCCTCGGTGCAACAGTAAACATCTAAAACATTGAAACACTGAAACATATAATAATAGACATAAGCATAAAATAGTAAAACTAACACTGTCCTGAGTTTTTTGCATAGTGGTATAAGAGTATGAAAATTTACACCAACTCTAAAACTAAAACATTAAACATTTAATGAACATAATACTGTCCTGAGTTTTTGCATACTAGTATAAAAAAAAATATAAAAAAAGTATAACTAAAATAAACTAAAGGTTTCTACCACAGTTCTCAAAAATTCTAGAAAAACTATTTGTGACCAGATTGGATCAATTTATTGATAAACAAAATATTTTAAGTAGCAGTCAGTATGGGTTTAGAGAAAAAAACTCTACGTCAATGGCTCTCATGGATTTAATGGAACAAATAACTAATGCTGTCGATCATAAACAGTACTGTGTTAGTGTTTTTGTTGATCTAAAAAAAGCATTTGATACCATTGACCACACCATTCTCCTTGAAAAACTAAATAAATATGGTGTTAGAGGACCAGCATTACAGTGGGTATCTAGCTATTTGAAGGACAGGAAACAGTTTGTGCAAATAAATGTTAGATCTGACCTCCATGATATCACTTGTGGAGTTCCTCAGGGTTCTGTGCTTGGACCAAAGTTATTTATTTTATATGTGAATGACTTGGTAAATGTGTCAGGACTACTTAAATGTGTTCTTTTTGCCGATGACACCACATTTTTCTGTTCGGGTAATGACATAAAACAGATTTTGGATATGATGAAAACAGAATTTATAAAAATACAAACTTGGTTTAAATTAAACAAATTATCTTTGAATTTAGATAAAACTAATTACATGATATTCAGTAACAAAAAGAGAATTGTTGATGACGATCCATTTGAAATTGAAGATGTTGTGATCTGTAAAGTGAGTGAAGTGAAGTTTCTGGGTGTTATCATTGATGACAAACTGACGTGGAAACATCATGTAAATTCCATTAAAAAAAAATAGCTAGATCAATTGCAGTATTGTATAAAGTCAGGGATTTTTTAATTGATAAAGCTTTACATATGTTGTATAACACAATCATTGCTCCACATTTAATCTATTGTGTTGAGGTTTGGGGAAAAGCGTGCAAAACTATTACAAAGCCTGTTTTTATTTTACAAAAGAGAGCTGTAAGAGTAATTAGGGCTGTGCGATATGACGATATATATCGTGGGGACGATAGAAACGTGTCTATCGTGCTACTTTCCTTCTATCGTCTCTATCGTGATAAATAAGAATAAAAAAATAACTGTCGCAAAGAAGCTTCATATGTGGTTTTGCGAGATGACGGCGCTGCTTTATGTTTGACGCACGCGCGGGTTTGCGACACATGCTTTACGTTGTTAAACTCGAGAGCAACAGAGCCGCAGGCGCATGAAGCCGGCCGGTGTCTCAACAAGGAGAAAACAGCTGCACAGGCAGCCCAAGAAGAATAACTTTTACCAAAAAGAGG
>JBBPBX010007672.1:0-12973 GCA_038048925.1 Garcialebias charrua | reverse complement strand
CAGTGGACCTTTAAGCGCCTTGCTCAAGGGCCAAGGGTGGGGCAAATGAGGGTGGGTGTTACACCTTTTCCACCCACATTTTGATGTTGTTGAAACGGAGTCAAACCGGCAACCTTACGATCACAGGCCCACCTTCTCTAACCTCTGCGCCACCACTCCCTGAATGTAGATAATGAGTTATTTTTGTTTTCCACTAGATTAAAATAGATCTATGACAGCTTAGTTGTTAGCACTTTTTTTTTCCCCCTCAGTGAAAAGGTCACAAGTTTGCTTCCTGGCCTTTCTGTGTGGAGCTTGCATGCCTGCAAGGCTTTTTCAGAGTATCTACTCCCACATACCAAAAACATGGACGTTGGACTAATTGGTAACTTATTGTGCCTAGGTGTGAGTGCTGTCTCTCAATATGTGTCCCTGCTGGACTTATGACCTGTCCAGGCTGTCCCCCACCTCTCTCACACTGACTGCTGGAGACAGACAGCAGCTCCACACAACCTGGAAAGGGAACGTGAGTGAAAGAAAATTAATGGATGATGGATCTTGCAGAATCGAATCATATCTATCTGACCTCCTACAAATCTCCATCCCATCACACTCTCTCAGATCCTCCTCTTCACTACATCTCCATGTACCCTCTGCCCACCTCTCCACCATGGGGAGCAGGGCCTTCACCTGCTCTGCCCCTCACCTCTGGAACGCTCTACCACCAGACCTTCGAAACACCACCTCCCTTTCTCTGTTCAAGACTGCTCTGAAAACACATCTCTTTAGACTAGCTTATCATTAACTTTACTAAATGTATTTTTATTATTTTGCATTTTATAATCTTTATGTATTTTATATTTCAATTTGTCGCTGATATTGTTTGATCTGTATTACACTGTATTGGTTTGTTAAGTGTCCTTGGGTGTCCTGAAAGGCGCTTTTAAATAAAATTATTATTATTATTATTATTATTATTATTATTATTATTATTATTATTATTATTATTATTATTATTATTATTATAAATTGTAGATACAAACTGCAGTCCTGAGGTCAGTTAACATCAGTTCTGATAACATTTAAAATGAAAGGCTGAGTATTACTTGAAAGAATGCATATTAGTTTCGGTTCCAAATCTTTGGGTGTGCACCTGAACAACAACCTCAGCTGGAGCAACAACACCACCAGCCTGATCAAGGAAAACTCATCAGAGACTCTACTTCCTCAGACGGCTGAGACGAGCTGGTCTGAGCAGCCCAGTTCTCACCTCGTTCTACAGGTGTGCAGTGGAGAGCATCCTGTGCTCCAGCATCAACGTGTGGCATGGAGGCTGCACAGCTGCAGAAAGAAAAGCTTTACAGAGAGTGGTGAAGGCTGCACAGAAGATGTTGGAGTCAGTCTCCCCACTATCACAGACATCTACACCTCCAGATGCAGGAAGAGAGCCACCTGCATCATGAAGGACCCCACTCACCCAGCACGTGCACTTTTTGCCCCACTCCCCTCAGACTGGAGGTTAAGGAGCATCAAGAGTAGAACCACTAGACTGAGGAACAGCTTCTACCCTGAGGCTGTTAGACTCATCTCTAACCAGGATAATCACTGTAATGCCACGTTCATTGATATGTGACTTTATCTGCGCTGCTGATTATTCATGCTGCTGATTTCTTGCCTTTAAGCTGCTGTATTCATACACATCTGCTCACTACAGACTCATGTTCAGGCTGCTGTTTAATATATTGTATTATTTTATATTATTAGTGTTTAAAGTATATCTTAGATCCTTGAACACTCTTTCTTTTTATAGTTTATATTTTTTGCTATTTTTGGGTGTAACTGGGACCTTGAGTACACAATTTCATCCCACCTCATGTACCACATGAGATGAGAATGACAATAAAGAACCTTGAACCTTGTTATTGCCCACCACCTTTCATACCACACAGTTTTAGACACCGTCTTTTGTTGAGAACCAACAGAGTTGCAGTGGTTTTTGATAACATAATGAAGAAATAAAAATAATGTTGTGCAACATCTGAGTTGTCATCAAATGCTTTCACCCTCACTCCATATCTGTCAAAACGACTGAGTTATTTCCATTTTTGTGTTTCTAAGCTTAGTTGCCTGCAGTGGCCATCTTGATTTGGCTTAGCTCCAAAAGTTAATCAGTTGTAGAAGGACCATCCTGCAGCTATTTCCTTAACGTTTCAGTAAAATCAGTCGGTTCATGAGATAGTTTGCTAACAGACAGACTAAGTTGACTCCAAATATTTGAATGTAAAATGTAAAATAAAGAGTTCAGAATATGCACTGAAGACTCTCAGCTACCACACATGCACTGAGCTATGCGCAGAAACCATCTGACTTTGCCTTTTGTCGACAGCCAGTAAATACCTGATCAGTAAATACAAATGTTGTTTTGTCAGTTTCATCTGGTTGCTCCACACCAGAGCCTTCTACATTTACAGAACTGCATCGATGTTGCCACTGCAGGGACAGCATCTCTAAAAGCAGCCGTATGATTAGACACACAGGCATTGTCTTTTCTTTGTCATGCACTGTGATATTGTTTGTGTGCATGACCAAAAGCATTTCCAGTATGCTGCACGCTCCGATAACAAAGTCGTTTTGGATGTCTGAGCTCTGTGTTCGGAGCTCTAAAACCACAAAGATGAATTATCCATCTTGGCAAGCGTGCATTTCTGCTTGTTTATAAACTGGAGAGTTTTATGAGCTTCTTAGTTTTGGTACCTCTCTTCTCATCTGTCTTTTTTTGGAGGGGGGGTGTTGTTTAGTTTAGTTTTGCTCTTCTTGAACAGAAGACAGTCTCTGTGCTATAGGAGGAACAACCAAAACCAAGATATATATATATAATATATATATATATATACTATATATANAATGAGAAAGGAGGCATGGGAAGAGTGGAGGGGGTAGAGTAGCTGGGGAAGTTCCGATAAAGAGGTTGCGGGTACGACCGGCAATGTGACCTGGCTCCCACTGGGGGGAGCACTCGCCATGACAGAAGGTCCTGCGGGATCCTGGAGCAGGTGTCCGAGGCGAAGCCGCGAGCGGTTGAAAAGCAGCTGAAACCAGATTGGAAAGATGGGAAGAAGGGAGTGTAGATGGAGGGATGGATGGTGACGCTGCGAAGCCTGCGAAGGCCGGGACCGAAAGACGTTGGAGAAAGCAGGGGAAGTACAGATAAAGAGGTTGCGGTACAGGTGGTAATGTGACTTGGCACCCACAGGAGGGAGCTGCCGCCACGATGGAAGGCCCTGCGGTCGCTCGGAGCAGATGTCCGAGCCGAAGCCGTGGGCAATGGAAAAGAAGTCGAAACCGGATTGGAATGATTGGAAGAAGAGAATGATGATGGAGGGATGGGTGGTGATTTCATAGAGCCTGCGAAGGCGGGACCGAAAGACGTTGGAAAAAGCTGAGAAAGTATTGATGAAGAGGTTACGGGTACAGGCGGTAATGTGACCCGGCTCCCACTGGGGGAGCTGTCGCCATGACGGGAAGTCCTGCAGTCGATGACGGAATGACGTCACGGTAGACGTTGGAAGAATAGCAGCCAAGTCTGCTTTAAGCAAATGTGAGCTTGTTATTTTCTACAGATGCACATAAATTTGGCGAGTCGATCGTTGTGGTGTCTTGGGCTTGTTTGGAATGCTAAGCCGCTTGCATGGGCTCGTTAATCTTAGCACTTTATTCTTTGTCTAGAGTGACAAGACCACGCTAAAATTAGCTACAATAAATATGAGAAATACGGGAAAATATAATAAAGAATGGGAGACAGAGCGCACACTTAAAGCATGATTCAGGATAGATTAAAGTAGTATGTTAGCTCAACTATGAGATTACCATACAGTTTTTTTTTATTCTATTTATCTTAGTGTTTTTGCATTTATTTTTATTTGTACGCATCCTTCAAGATTCTGTTGTCAATGTCCAATGTTGTCAACGCTCTGCAAACGATTCCAAGAGGTTTCATGGGATTAAGTTGTGTAAGTATGCAATGTAATTTATTTTTATTTGATCATTTATGGTTTATTGATATCAATTCTAATTTATTTTAACATTTATTTTTTAGAGTGGATAGGTTCTTCAAAGTGTTAAGCTAGCAAAACGTTGCTGGTTATATGTACAGTAATGCCCAAAAAAATGCATACTGACAAAAATTGGCCGTCGTTTTACACAACGGGGTGGGCAGCCAGTTGGGCTTGGTTTGGGCTGGTCGCTTGTTTCCGTCGCGAGATCTGGCAACACAGATTGGAAGCGGAAGCGGAAGCTGGAACATAAGTCGCGGCCGCGGGTAGTTCAGATGACGGTAAAGTTGGTGGCAGTCGAGGCACCGAGGAGGAAAGGAGCTGAAAGAGACACAATCCAGTGTCAGAACTGCTGAAAGGGATACCCATTCAGCGGAGAGAGCGCCGAAAGCAGGCAACGGTACACGGCTCGAGAAGCTGGCGTGTTGGAATAACACTGGAAGAGGAACGCAGAGAAGCGGTCGTACTGAGAGCCGGTGGACGCTGAGGACCAGGAAAACGAGCATGTTGACCAAACGCCTCGGGCCGACCAGAAACGAGAAAGAGATGCGAGTGGCGGAGAGACCCCGGAAGGGTGAGAAACAGTAAATAAAATAGTTAGGGACCGAGTCCGAGGAGTGAAAATACTTAGCTTGAGTCGCGAAAACGGAGCCTGGAGCCCGACTGGTAACAGCAGGAGGGGACTCGTCGACGGCGGATGGAACTCCGAAGAGACCCTCGGAAACAGAGTGGAGGACGAAAGAAGAAGCGTCGTCCATGGTGAGTAGAAGCGCCGTCGACAAAACGTAACGAACTGAGATGAGATGAATAGGTGAGCGAGGTATAAGTAGGTTGCGTGGGATAATTGGAGGCGTGATTTGGGCGTGGCCCTGCTCCCGAACCTAAGTTAACTTATTAACTCCATTTCTTTGGGGTTACCAGACAGTGTTCATTCAATTTAATACACAAAATAATTCTTAGATAATCAATTATACCCTTTTTAATTCTGCCATTTTTAACTTTCGTTTTGAACGACCGGTTTATGATAATGAGATCTCGTGGCACGCCCTTCAAAGATCTGCTTACATTAACTCCGCCCTCCAAAGGCAGACGAGGAAGTCAACTCACGTTACTGCCACAGAGTCGAGCTGAGCTGAATTGGACCGCAACAGATCACAGTGTACAAGTTGTCGTGTCATTTTTTATTCTTCCTCTGTCATGTCCAACTCCCTCTGACTCTCCCTCACTCTCACCGTGCGCGCGAGCTGGAGGGAGCGAGCAGTCACTGGCGGACACACATACACACACACACACACACACACACACTCACAGCGGTGCTGTCTTTTTATCTGAAAACTATCAATTTTAAATCTGCTTAGTGCTCCATTATCTGCGCCAGGAGGGTCAGAGAGGGTCAGCCTTTTGTTTCGAAGAAACTTTAAAAAAAAGGTGGAAAAAAAAAAAGATGCAATGGACAGGATGCGATCTCTGGTCTCCCGGTTGGCGGTCCAGTGCGCTAACCACTCAACCAAACTGTCAGTTGTGCAAAAAGCAGTCCTTCATCATATAAGAAGTATAATTCTTCTTCGGTAATGTTGCCGGGACATTGCCATTAAAAATAAAATCAAGCCATGCATCTCTGCTCTCTGAGACTGGAAGAGTGTATATCGACACATGTTGTGTAATGCAGCCAACAACGCAACATTTAACTTTAGGAGCCATTCTGCTGAGATGAACTCTTCTTCTTCTTCTCAATTTCATTTATGGCGGATCGCAAACAACTGTTAGGTGCATACCGCCACCTAGTGTGCAGGCTGAGATGAACTCAGGAACCGCGTGGGTGGAGCATTACCAGGGGTTGCTAGGTGACGGGGGCGGGACAAAGGTTGGGATGGGTTGTGGCTGTGGGTTGTGGCTGCGGTTTGTGACGTAACAAACCGCAGGAAGTGCAATCGGCCCGTTTCTATCTAAGATAAATAAATATACTTATAGTAAATAAACCACTGGGTGCATTTTTTTGGCCTTAGGACTGTTTTTTTATGAAGTAAATACCCAAAGTTGAGTACAAAAACATTAAAAAGTGAATTCTGAATCTGTGGTCCCCTTTAAAGGAATTCATGGAAGCAGCTGGATATTTCTAAAGAAGCAGAAAAAGAAGATTGTCTAATTTCATAGTCAGTAGGATCTGAACCCGCAGGAGCTGCGTTTTAAATGCTGAGAACAAAAAATTAATTTAGTCTTAAACATTTAGAGATGACAGCTACAGAAAAACATGGCTGTAAAGAGGAGAAATCACATAACAAATGTAGAATGTTTGGTTTTCAGATTTATTTTTCATGTTGTCTTTATTCCCAAACGTGTGTATTCTGCATCTTTTTTGATGATTTCACATGTGTCTATTTTCTGTATACTGTAATTAAAATATACTACTGGATACAGCAAATATCTCCCCTGGGATGGATGGATGGATGACCTACCTACCATACCTACCTACCTGTCTGTCTGTCTGTCTGTCTGTCTGTCTGTCTGTCTGTCTGTCTGTCTGTCTGTCTGTCTGTCTGTCTGTCTGTCTATCTATCTATCTATCTATCTATCTATCTATCTATCTATCTATCTATCTATCTATCTATCTATCTATCTATCTATCTATCTATCTATCTATCTATCTATCTATCTATCTATCTATCTATCTATCTATCTATCTATCTATCTGTCTGTCTGTCTGTCTGTCTGTCTGTCTGTCTGTCTGTCTGTCTGTCTGTCTGTCTGTCTGTCTGTCTGTCTGTCTGTCTGTCTGTCTGTCTGTCTGTCTGTCTGTCTGTCTGTCTGTCTGTCTGTCTGTCTGTCTGTCTGTCTGTCTGTCTGTCTGTCTGTCTGTCTGTCTGTCTATCTATCTATCTATCTATCTATCTATCTATCTATCTATCTATCTATCTATCTATCTATCTATCTATCTATCTATCTATCTATCTATCTATCATCGCTTCGCTTCAGCTTGTTGCGTTACATTATTAAAGGAGACGTCTAGTTTTAAACTGACAGTCAGTAAGGACACATCAGCTGCTTTTCTTTGTGTTTGGTTGACAGAGCGGTGAAGGTTGATCCCTCTCAGCCGCCTGGGCCTGTCTCACTCTTTCCTGTTGTGTTTTGTGCAACGAGCGCTTCCTGCAGGGCATAAAGAAGAAGTGATCCAGCCTGCTGAGAGTGCACAGCATGGGCACAGAAAAGGTGACACCAGCCTCCTCATCTCACTTTATCCAACACGTATCCCGCCCTTCAGAAGGGCACGCAGATGAGCCAACGTTATTTAAAAGGCCACAAGACAGATCGGGTCAAAAATAGAGAAATGTTCTCATTTTCAATTCCACCCCCTTTTTCTTGTCTTTCACCTTCTCACCCTGCTGTCCTGCACATCCCACACGTCTGGAAGTGTGACCGGCTTCTCACTGGCCAGACTGTGTGCCAGATGCACAGACAGACAGGCAAATGGCACATGAAGATGCATTTGTAAACATAAAGCCAGACAGAGCTGTGGATGAGTCACTGGTTGTCCTCTTTTCACACAGATGGGAATATTGATGCTTGTCAAAAAAAAAAGGGAGAAATAAGCTAATTAGGTTGTTCTCGAATGAAGAGATGAAGACAGAGTAAGTTAGATAATAGCTGAAGTGGAAAGTTGGTGGTAAAGTAACAAAAGTAGAACAAAAATTATTCATGAAGCTGAACAGAGAGAAGCACAAAAGAAAAAAAGATATAAAACAATAGTCCAGATTGGAGTACAGAAGGCAGTGATGGATTACGCCTGGCAGTGAGGAACGTGTTTTTGCTGGGGGAGCACTATCCAAAATCTCCCCTGCAGCTTCTGCCTGCACTGATGAAACACTTAGCTGGACATTAAATGAACCATTGAGCAAAGTGAGCTCCTCTTCAAGTGCTTACTGGTCTTCCTTTCTCCATAACACAAACATTTCAGTAAAAAAAAAATTTTTTGCAATTCATATTGGATAATCTGATGGCTCTGTGAATATATTTATCAGTTTCTTGAAATGTGCTGCCCTCTGCAGAGATGAAATTCAACTGCAGCAAAATAAATATGCTTTGTGCAAAGGGATCCGCACTCCCAAACTAGGCCGTTTTATGTAACTAATCTGGTTGTGTAAGAGACAAACTGTGCCTCATTATAATAACTTTACAGCATAGAAGTAATGTGAGATCAAAATAATTTCTAATGTAACTGCACATATTTGATCATGAACATCTTCCACGTCCCGCTGAACATTTGGGCTTCAAATCCCCAGTGGGGTCTTTTCTTGACTGTTGCTTCGCCCAGCTTTTTCTTTATGCTTGAAGCCTTTAATTGTTTTAGGTAGTGTTGATTTTCCTCGGGGTTGGAGACAGCAGACAGCCTGCAGATGGCTGGGTGCTCTGAGGAAAGGAGGAGGAAGATTAGAGTCGACAGGCAGAGAGGCCACGTGAAGGCTGGTAATGCAGGATGTCACTGGAGACACTGGAGCGTGACATGCTACATGAGAGGCACCTGCACATGATGGAGAAAGTTTCTAACTTACCACAGACCTCAGTTTTAAGCATGCTCAAGTCACACAATATAATCAGGAAGTAGCTGGAAATTAAACCAATAATATATTTCATCATGACACTTTCTGTAGACCTACCAAACGAACGACTAATCAAGCAGTTACCTCGTGTGACAGAGAGTGTTTGCCACATTATTAGCATAGAAAATGCCTCCACCAGCCTGAGTCAATATCTCCATGAGACGCAACTAGCATCAAATTTCAAAGAGTAACACAAAAAAATCTTAATTCAACCTTTATTTATACAAGTTAGTCTCATTAAGCTTCGGGGACTAATAAGCTACCTTCATGAACTACCTGCAGTATAGAATCATATTTTTTTCCTCAATGGCTCTCTAACGAGGCGCACGCAATTCTTCCCTCTCCCTGTTCTCCTCCTCATTTTTTGCTCTCTGTATTGGAGCAGCTCTTATTTTTACCCATCTTCCGAAATGAAAACTACCATTTTGAATCTGCCCAACTGGACTTTCGACGCAAACGACAACATCTTTTCATCAAAGTGACAGGGTCCTGGAGAACCCTCATCTGCTTGGAAGACAAGCATGCAGCTGAATGTATCTGTGGGTGAAGTGTCTACCTCTGCTGTCGATCGAGGAAGCCGAAATTGCATATACAGGTAGTCCTCGACTTACGACGGTCTCGAGTTACGATGTTTCGTGGTTATGACACGCATCGCCATAAAAAAAATATTTTGAAAAATTTTATTTTGAAAAGCCGAGTTCCGAGTTCCTTCCGGTTTTGACAGCAGAAGCAGTAGCTTGACGGCAGAAGCAGAAAAATACAGGGCCAGACCTTATTGTTTGGACCGGCAGACAGACGAGGAGGGACGAGCTAACATGCTACCTTACTGTAAAGCTCTGGACCGCACAAAACAATGGAAAACTACAGGGCAGGCAGCTGCAGAGCTTGGAGGAACAATGAGCTAACATGCTAACAGACCTCATTGTAAAGCTCTAGACCGCACAAAACAATGGAAAAGTACAGGCAGCTGCAGAGCTTGGAGGAACAACGAGCTAACATGCTAACAGACGGAAGAAAGCTTCACCAGCTCCCAGTAGGAAATTAACTTTTTTTCCTTCATTATGGCTCCAAATGTATGTTTTTTGATAATTATGTAGGGTACTGTGTTAGGATAGGCTAAGTGCTTGGAAAAATACAGTACGTATAAGGTGCAGTTTGTACTATGTTCCGAGTCACGTCGAAATTCGCTTTACGATGGAGCGTAGGAACGGAACTCCGTCGTAAGTCGAGGACTAACTGTAATTGGATTCATGATGACAGGTTTCGTGTTTTTGGAATAGTCTAGTTCCTGGTTTATCAACATACAAAGAAGACGGCCGCAGCTAATTTGGCCCTCGTCAGGCTGCTACCTATGTGAAGGTTGGTCCGTGCTTTGAGAACTCGTAATCAGCTGATTTACGAGCTAGACCGTAAATTGGAAGTAATTTGAATCGTAGGCCACCTCCGGCTTTGGGACTCGTCAGCATGAAAATGACCTTGAAGAGGCTCGTAAGCACGTACCAGTAGAATGCACCCTAATCTGACCATTTCAGACCTGGAAAGCACCAGTAAAGTCTCAAGGCTGACAAAAAAAAAAACAGTCTGCCTGAAAAAATCTACAATTGTGGATTATCTGAATCTGACTCCCCGGTTGGCCTCGCCACAGGTTGACACATCAATTTCTCCTGGGAAATGTGTGAACTAAGGAAAAGCTTAATCTATCGCAACTTCTTCCTCCTTCTGTGGAGGCTTATCAGAACTGTGCCGGCTGACCATCATCTTATCAGGACAATGGACTATCTGTTAGTGCTTCATGGACCGCCTCATCATCAAATGCATATGTAACGTGTTCATAAATGTGCTTACTGGCAGAGTTTTTTTATATCTTAAATTGTGGCCTGTTAGGACAAGGTGTGAAGAGATCTTTTTTTGTAATGCCACGACCCTCTCCTCATGGCTTTGTCCATTATTTAATCTAAAAAAAAAAGTATTATAAAAAGGATAAGAAGGCCGCGCTTTATAACAGCAGCAACGTGCACTCCACCCACCTTTCGGACGACTGTACGAACATATTCTCATTGTATCTCGGTGCAGTGATAATAAAGCTTATTCTGGTTCTGATCTGCTGGGAGCATGTGTTGTTCTAAAACCTGTATGTACCTTTCTGCATTCATGGTGCCTTTCCAGATGAGTTAGCTGCATCTGCCAGAAGCACTAATGCATCCCCATACCGTCAGAGAGGAAGGTCTTTGAACTGTGTACTGATAACAGGGTGGATGAAACCACTCCTCTTCATAAAGGAGGATGTGGTTTATATGGCGTCCAAAAATAATTTCAAACCTTTTCGTAGAAATTCACTTAATTTTTTTAAAATTACAATAAACCTGATTTTTTCTATTATAGAAGTGTGGAATTACATGGAAGTAATGTTTTTTATTCATTTTTTTATACAAAATCTCAAATTATAATGTACATAATTATGTATTATATGTAATTATTGTATATACTGTATTATAATTATATTTGAAATTTCTTTGGAAAAACACATACAAACATAAACACATTTGGCACCAAGACAGACTACTGTAGTCAGTCTTATTTGACAGAGCCGTGAGAAAACCACGATTCCATTTTCACCATGTAACTCTTTTAGAACAGCCTCTCAATGAAGAATAGCAGGGATGTGGACCAAATACAGGTAGTCCTCGGGTTACGACGGTCTCGAGTTACGACGTTTCGTGGTTACGACGCATTTCCCATTTACTATGAACAGCCTTTTTTCGAGTTACGCAGCGGCCGCTGCGGCGGAAGAATACAGTAGCGGAGGAATACATTACGTACTGTAAACGCTCTGTACCAAGGTGGACCGCAGAACTAGCGGCGCAGCAGTGGAAAAGCACAGGCGGAGGCCTTACTGTAAACGCTCTGGACCGAGGTGGGCGGCGATTTTATGTCGTAAACAGAATACGGTGGATGGACGGAGGAATGCGGTGTCACCAGCATCCCAGTAGGCCATTAACTATTTTTTCCCTTCATTATTGTTCCCAAGCGTATGTGTTTTGTGATAATTATGTAGGGTACTGTGTTAGGATAGGCTAAGTGCTTGGTAATACTGTACTGTACATGTAAATGGTGCAGTATGTATGTATATTTCGACTTACATCGAAAATCGGTTTATGACGCCGCGTAGGAACGGATCTACGTTGTAAATCGAGGACTACCTGTACATGCAATAAAGTGGAATAAAAGGCTAAAAACTGTGAAGTTCTTATAAAAAAAGATGAAGTTGACTTGATTTTTATACTTTTTTTTAAATGAAATGTTAAAGAAAACTTGTTTGACCTACTTTGTCTCATCAGGGTGGGCAGGGTGAAGACAGCAGACCATTCTGAGCCCACCAAGGGTTCTTGCATGGACCACACTGAGGAGCCTACTGATAGGGTTGTTAACAAACAAGACATGTTAAAACATAATCCAGCAGCTGGATTAGCAAAAAAATGTCCCATCAGACACGCCAGTCATGATTTTTAAGGCTTAATGTTACATAAAAGTGACTCATCGTTTGGACAGATTATCACTCTCTTCTCAATTTTCACCCACTCTCTAAAAGGTTGCATGTCTCCCGTGAACAGCTCTGAGGAGACGGGAACAAGCTGACAGTTCTTGTGAAGGCTGGCTGCTGAAACTTTCTGTCATTTATAAATTTTACTTTTGAGGCATGGTGGGTTTTCTGCATGAGATGTTTCAACTCTCTCTAAAAAAAAGTGCACGAGTGAGGTCAGCGCTTTGACTCGTTCAAAACATGACGTGTTTTTGTACAACCAGTCTTTTGAGGCTGTGGGTTGGTGTCTTGCTGCATGACCTACTTTGCTGTGATTCACTTTGTAAATAAATATTTTGACACATTCTTTATGTATTTTCTGTTAAAAGACTGTTGGATGTAGATCTATAACTGATTTGGAGTCGACCCAATTCATGATGATCATAGTTTAAAGCCCTGGTGCGAAAGGGGACAGGTGATCTGCATTTCCTAAAAGAATGCTAGGTCTTTAATTAACTCTGCAGCCAGTATTTTTATTAAAATTTTCACACATTTAAAAAAAAGAAAGATCCTATAATAGTCTTGCTAAGAACACACAGCTTTTAAAATATTGAGTGACAGAAATTTTATGAATCAATAACCTTTGAAGATCTCTACAATTGTAAAGATTAGTAATGCATGCACTTTTGGTAATTGTCTACCAACATAATCAATATATGGAGACACAACAACTCCACATTTATATAATTTATGTTAAGTTCTACTCATTTTTTGTCTTAAATATATATATATATAAATAAAACCTCTGATCATCATATTTGTGTAAA
>JBBPBX010007671.1:1650-39915 GCA_038048925.1 Garcialebias charrua | reverse complement strand
CCCCCCCGTGCCCCACGCCGACCACCGTCGCCCGCCCCCCACCGTGCCCCCGGGGATGGTCCGTGCGCGCCGCACGAGTGGGTCCTCGGCTTTATCACAGCTTGAACACGCATGCTGTTGGCACGCGTCTTGCGCAAGGTGCGCATGGCATTTAATTTTCCATCCATCTCGGTAGCGCAGACTTTCTTGACCACCTCCTGTCTAGCGTGCTGCGGCGAGAGGTTTTCTTGAAGCCATTTTCAGATCAAACCATTTATTCTTGATTTCTGATACTGTACGACCCACGGGAGACGCAACATGCACTAATATTAATATGAAGAACTGTAGTTCCGAGACATTTTAAAATGCTTTTGTTCAAAAACACATCCGACACTTGCGGGGGGGGGGGTAGCGGTGCGCCACAGCGCGACCTTCAATCTCCGAACGCGTGAAGTTCTTCTTTTTACTTCTCGATTTTGAATGAATGGACACTTCCTGCTGTCAAAAGGCAGGAAACGTGGCCTTATATGGTGTTTTGAGGGGTGGGAATTATGTAAATGACCTCTCCGCGAGCACGCGCAGGTTGATAGAACAGGTGGGATTCATTAAATTTACGCAGCTCGTTTACACACTTCTCATGAGGATAGAAGGGTTTGTTGAATCTGACGTGGCATGTTTGTACGAACGCTTCGTACGAACAAAAGTAGGAGACATTTAGGATAAAAATACGAACATTTTCGTGAATGAGGGCCAATGTTCCCAACCTTAGTCATCTGCAGTTCAAAAAAGCTGAAAGGATCCGGCTTCATGAGCCTGTAGGAAAAGCAGTCCTGATAGATGAGCGCAAGTCCACCTCCTCGCCTGTCAACCCGCGGGGTTCCAAACATTGAACAGTTCGACGGGCACAGTTCATTCAAATGAATAAATTCCTGTTCCAGCTGCCAAGTCTCTATCAAAAACATGAAGTCCAGACTTTCTTCCTGGAACAAATCCCCAAGGATAAAAGCTTTATTCGCTATGGAGCAAGCATTTAACAAGCCGATCCGTGTTGGTTTTACGCGCATAGCTGCAGGTGCGCTCTGGGCTAGCGGACAATGCGGTGACAAACGAGCTCCATCCATACCTCTCCTGGCAGAAGACGGTTCGAAGGAATCGGTCACGCAGTGTGAGGAGCCGGGCTTGACGAGTAAAGATGAATAATATAAAGTTCTAGCTTTAAGGAGTGCTTTTTGTATGTTAGCAGGCTATCTCTAAAAGATAAATAAACTTCTTCAACATTAGTGGAGCGCCATTTTTTTCTTTCCAGCTTTCTAGATGCCTGTTTTAAAATACATAACTCAGAATTGAACCAAGGAGCCAGTCTCCTCTGATTGATTACTTTCTTTTTCAATGGAATAAAAATAAAAGTATGCTGGTGAAGATTCTCAGTCGTCCAGGACATGATGAAATCAAAAAAGGCGTTCAATACAGGATCAACTGGACTTTATTTGTTGCAGAAAACGTTTCGACTTCTGTCCAGAAGTCTTTTTCAATTCTGAATGGAAGCTGTGAGAACGAGAAGTTTTATACAGGCTTACAAGTCACGCACCAACATATGAAATTGGAAACTGAAATAACACCACAAATTAACTAACATGCCCATTCTATTTAAATTGACAAAACGACACATCCCAGCTTAACAAAGGGGGTTTGTAACACATACATGTAAATTGAAAGATCACACCTTAACAGTAGGAGGTTCCCTTGAGGTCTCTGTTAGAAGACACAAAACTGTATGTAAATTGACAAACAACACCTCCCAAACAACAACAGAGGCTACTCAGAGAACTTTGTTAGTCTAATTTACAGACAAGGCATCCCTGCTCCCATCCGGTGTAAAACGTTTCGGAATCAAATCCAAAACTGAGTTATAGGTCTTAGACAGTTGAAATCTCAGACCTCCTCCTCTGTTAAGAGAAGGTTTTTCTCTCTTAACATACACAGCTTCCTTTACCCCCCTCTCAAACCATCTGTGTTCTCGGTCCAAAATTTGAACATTCTGGTCCTCAAAGGAGTGTCCCTTGTCCGTGAGGTGGAGGTGAACGGCTGAGTTTTGTCCAGAGGAGGTTGCTCTCCTATGTTGAGACATTCTTTTGTGGATAGGTTGTTTCGTTTCTCCGATGTAACGGTCTGAGCAGACTTCGCTGCACTGGACTGCATAAACCACCCCACTCTGTTTGTGTGTGGGGGTTCTGTCCTTCGGATGCACCAGCCTCTGTCTGAGAGTCCGGCTGGGTTTGAAGTGTACTGGGATGTTGTGTTTGTTGAAAATCCTTCTGAAATTCTCTGAGACTCCAGCAACATAAGGAATGACAATGTTTTTCCGTCTGTTAGACTTTTTCTGTTCATTATTGTAAAAAAATAAAAGTACTACTTTGTAGAAAGTGAGCCTAACTTAATTGTAACACATTTTTTGTCTTCAGTGTGTGCTCCAACCTTCAACGGCAGTTAACTAATCTAAAAAAGTTAAGTCAAGTCCTCTGGACGTTTTCTATGTGTTGAAACATTTCGTCTTTCATCCAAAAGACTTCATCAGTCTGAGAAGCCACAACAAACTCAGTCCCATTAGTAGCACACTCACATAGTGGGCCAACCAGTTTGGAGGTGATAAGGTTCCTGGAGTCCATCCTCTCTCTGTCAGGATTCACTCAGAGAGCATGACTAAAACCCAGTGGTGCAGACAGAAACTCAGAGGGCAAGAAATTATATAAAAATAAACACTTTAATAATAATAAACAAAACGCTGTTGCGGCAGCCAAAACACTTACATGAACCAGTAGCGAGAGACACAAGGGATACCAGACGATGCGGCGACAATGACTGAGACACAGAACAGGGTTTATATAATCACAGACAAGACGAGACAAATTACAAACACCTGGGTATGAGACAGATTGGGGATGATTAACAAGAGACAGGCAGGAAAACAGACAAGGAAGGCACAATCCTTACACTCTCCCATCGAGTGCTCTGAGGAAGCCATGGTCAAAGTGGCACAAAACATATCAAAGTTCATGTTCAATAATCCAGGTAAAAAATCCAACAAAGACAAGTCAGGTCCTATGGAAGGTTTCTTGGTGTTGAAACTGTACTGGAAAGATCCAGAAGATTTTTTCAGTCTGAGTCACTGCAACAAATTTAGCCCTCCAAGTAGCACCTTATCATAGTCAATCAATCAATCAAACTTTATTAATTAAAGGAGACCAAATATTGGTTTTATAAATTTTTATGGTATGTCTTTGGGCTATCCAGACCATGTTCATTCAATTTAATTCACAAAATAATTCTTAGATAATAAATTATCCCCTTTCTAGTTGTGCCTTTTCTCACTTCCGATCTGAACAGGCTGTTTATGATAAGGCCACGCCCTTCAAAAATTTGTTTACATTAACTCCGCCCTCCAAAGGGGACCCTGAGTCAGACCCAGAGGCAGACGCCATTTTGGGCAGGGCAAATGAGGCGCTGACGTGTCGCGTAGGCCGCTGAGAAACATCCATAAGTTCACCCTCCATGTTAAAAACTCTTCGTTTGACTCTTCGAAAACAAGCAATAAGGCTGCAGAGTAACACACTGGCTGCTAACTGCTATACATGCTCTCTCTAGCGGGGACCGCTTTTTCACGGACCACATCCGGCGCGGACCGGATATGGTCCGCGAGCAGTCATCCGGTTGATTTAAGAGCCCGTAAATAAGTTTTTTCGTTGATAATTAGTTATTAGCTGTACTAAATTTTAACAACAACGAAACATCGAACTCTAGTAGCCATTGTGCCGAGATAAACTCAGGAAAAACAACCGTGACGTCTTTTATACTGAAGTGGGTGGAGCCGCACCAGGGGTTGCTAGGTGAGGGGCTGGACTCAGGTTGGGGTGGGTTGTCCTTGCGCTTGTGACATCACAAGCGCCAGGATTTGAAAACGAGACATTTATATCACTGAAAAATAAATATACTTAAGAGTAAATATACCACTGGGTGCATTTTTTTGGCCCTAGGACCGTTTTTTAAAGAAGTACATAACCAAAGTTGAGTAAAAAAAAACATTAAAAAGTGAATTTTGGATCTGTGGTCCTCTTTAAGCCCTTTCCAGCAGCCAAAAGGTGCACAAAGTGCTGAACAATACAGAAGTAAAAACAAACACTTAAGAATTTAAAAAACAGCCAGTTAAAAATTAAAAACAATTAAAACATAATAAGATTGGCAAAGAACTACTAGGTATTACAAGCCTGCCTGAATAAAAAGGTTTTAAGATTAGATTTAAAATGCTCCAAATCAGTGATGGAGCGCAAGTCCAGAGGTAGCTGGTTCCAGAGTCTGGGTGTAACAACAGAAAAGGCTCGGTCACTGCATCGTAGTTGGACTTTTGGACAGAGAGTAGAAATGTATTAGATGATCTCAGTGTTCTCCTATATTCACGGACAGCTACAAGATCAGTCAAATAAAGTAGGGCAAGACCATTGAGAGCTTTAAAAGTGAATAATAATTTTTTTAATTTAATTCTAAAATCGACTGGAAGCAAGTGGGGAGAAAATAAAACAGGGGTAATGTGCTCACGTCTGGAGGTGTTGGTTAAAAGTCGAGCTGCAGCATTTTGGACCAACTGAAGGTGTCTAATGGAGGATTGGGAGATTCCTGCATATAGAGAATTGCAGTAGTCGAGCCTTGAGGTGATGAAAGCATGAATGGCCTTTTCCAAATCAGAACAATTTAAAAAAGGCTTAACTTTGGATAAAAGACGTAGCTGATAAAAACAGGCCTTGACTACAGAGGCTATTTGTTTATCAAACGTTAAGTCCTTGTCTGTCACCCCCAAGTTTTTAACTGTTGGTTTGAACTTGGATGTCAGAGCACCCAAGTTACAGGGAGCATCATCACAGAATAAGATGCATTCTGTCTTTCCTTCGTTTAAAAACAAAAAATTATGGTCAAGCCACTGTTTAATGTCAGCAATATAATCAGCGAAAGGAGTGAGAAGGTTACTGTTTTTAGGTTTCATTGGTAAATAAATTTGTACATCAACAGCATAGCAGTGAAAAGAAAAGTTATGTTTGGCTATCACTGATCCAAGAGGCAGCATGTACAATGAGAAGAGGAGAGGACCAAGAATAGAACCCTGTGGCACACCACAAGATGTCAGGGTTTACAGGCAGGCTTGAACCCAATGGTGCAAACAAGAGTCAGACTCAAGGATTATCAACATAAATACTTTTAATAACAAATTAAAGGGCTGACATGACAGCTTAAACTCACTTTCACAAAGATCAGGACAGACTGGATCAGAACAGGGCAGATCAGGACAGACTGGATCAGACAGGTCATACCCAACGAGGACACCACAAGGAACTAACTGACAGGCAGGCTATATCAAAGTCAAAAGTCAAAGTCAACTTTATTGTCAGAACTGCAATATGTACAGGACATACACAGGATTGAAATTGCATTTCTCTCTCAGTCCCTCGGTGCAACAGTAACCATTTAAACACTAAACAATTAATAAACAAGCATAAAATGAAATAATAAAAGTTTAGTACTGTCCTGAGTTTTTTGCATAGTAGTTTTTCATAGTAGTAAAAAAAGTATAAAAAGTTTCACCAACACCAAAACACCAACATTTAATAAACATAATCATAAAATGAAATAGAGTGTAATACTGTCCTGAGTTTTTTCATAGTAGTTTTCCATAGTAGTATAAAATTATAAAAAGTTTCACCAACAGCAAAAATGAAATAGAGTGTAATACTGTCCCGAAGTATAAAGTATAAAAAGTATATCTATAAAATAAATGAAGTTTCTGGCATTTGACATTTGTACAGAGTGACAAAGCAGCATATGGGGTTAATGTACACAGTATATGTACAGTATGAGGTAGTTGATATTGGTATAGAAACATAGTGGCATTATGCAATAAGGCCACACAATATATATATATATATATACACATACAGTATATACACAGAGACAAGACAGGACGCAATCACAAAACACCTAGGAAAAATTAACTAACTAAAGACACAGAGCAGGACTGGTAAATTAATAAATAAAGGTTTAAATAAAAGGAGACTAAACTGGAGGTTAAACCAAGAGTGATCAAACATGGAGACTAAACCAGAAGGGAAACTAATAAAGGTTAAACTAAGAGTAAAGGTTAAACAGAGTAATCAAACATGGAGACTTGAACTAGGAGAAAGGACTGGAGATGTAGAAACTAAATACAAGAATTAAGAAATGATAAACAAGGAGACCAGGGGAATTATCAAACCTAAACATTAATAAATACTGGGGCAGGATCTAGGGAATACGCTAACCATGAAACTAGGAAGACTGGTACAAGGGAAACTAAATAAAACTAAAAACAAACATCAGGAGCTGGCTGACAAAAAACAAAAGGAGAACAGACAAAGGATGCCCACTAGATGGTGCCATCCTGGTGCCATCCTGACACAAGAGAGAACGGCAGTGGAGAAAGAGAGATTATCCAACATGACATAGAATGTTCTGTTGGTCAAGTAGGCAGTGAACCACTTGAGAGCTGTACCAGATATTCCAACATAATGTTGAAGATGAGATAGAAGGACAGTGTGGTCCACTGTGTCAAATGCAGCTGTAAGGTCCAGTAACACCAGTGCAACAGGACACTTGGCATCCATGGACATAAATGTCATTATGGACTTTTAACAGGGCTGATTCGGTAGAATGACGGGTTCTAAATCCAGACTGAAATGTTTCATAAATACCATGATTTTCTAAAACAGGTTGTAACTGCATAAAAACAACTTTTTCTAAAACTTTAGCTAAAAAAGGCAGATGAGAAATAGGCCTAAAATTTGATTAAATTGATGGGTCCAGGTGAGGTTCTTTAAGAAGGGGCCTAACCACAATGACCTCCTGGTGCACGGAAGCTCCTTTTATGCTGCTCTGGACTCCCTGAAACAGGTGCTGGGGAGAGTGGCTGCTACAGGCCTGAAGCTACACCCAGACAAGTGCTACTTCATGAGGAGGGAGGTGGAATTTCTGGGCCACAAGCTGGGTTGTGAGGGCATCAGTACTTTGGAGGAAAAGGTCCACACAATTAAGGACTGGCCCACTCCGACAGACCAAGTCCTGCTTAAAAGCTTCCTTGGGCTGGCCTCTTACTACAGAAGATTTGTAAAAGACTTTTCCTCAATAGCTGTACCACTCTTCCGCCTGTTGCAGAAAAATTGCGACTTCACCTGGAACCAAGACTGTCAGTAGGCATTCAACACCCTACGCAAGTCCCTGACAGAGGCACCGGTCCTCGCCCCACCAGACCCCAACCTGCCATTTGTCTTGGACACAAACGCCAGTAACGTGGGACTGGGAGCGGTGTTGTCACAGGTTGGACCCAATGGTGAGAAAGTGGTAGCGTACTACAGCCGGATCCTGAATAAGAGTGAGCGACGGTACTGCGTTACACGGCGAGAGCTTCTGGCAGTGATGGTGGCAGTAAGACAATTTAAGTACTACCTGCGTGGCACACCATTCATTATCAGAACAGACCATGCTGCCCTCCAGTGGCTGATGTCCTTCAGGGAGCCAGAGGGGCAGGTGGCTTGTTGGCTGGAGGAGCTCCAGGGCTTTAATTTCACTGTGGAGCACAGAGCAGGAGCATGCCATTTCAACGCCGATGCTCTGTCTCGCCGTCCATGTGCTGCAACAGGCTGTCATCATTGTGAAAAGCAAGAAGAAAAGGAGCTCACAGCAACAGATGGCACAACGCAGCTCTCGTGCAGGGTGCTCCAAGTGGTTGATGTGACAGAGTGGAGGACAAAAATGGAGCAAGATACCGACCTGCTGCCAGTCCTACAATGGCTTGAGGGTGAGCAACGTCCCAACTGGGATGAGGTCACTGGGATTTCTATCGCTACAAAAGGGTTGTGGGCCAAGTTCAATACTCTGAGGCTGAGTGAAAGGGTGTTGCAGCGTGCCTGGAAGGATCCGGCCACCGGGGAGGAGAGGTGGCAGGTTGTGGTCCCGAGATCGCTGAGGTCAGCGGTGCTGGGAGCCAGTCATGGAAGTACAGGCTCTGGGCACTTTGGTGTCACCAAGACCCTGCTCCGCCTCCACCAAGGCTACTACTGGGGCCAGCAACGGAGGGATGTAGAGGACTTTTGCCGCAGCTGCAATGCCTGTTCCTCGCACAAGGGGCCGTTGGACCAGTCCCGCGCCCAGCTTCAACAGAAACCAGCGAGGGCACCAATGGAAAGAGTGGCTATGGACATCAGGGCCCAGTTTCCGTACAACGATAAAGGAAACCGCTATGTACTCACCGCCATGGACAATTTTACTAAGTGGCTGGAGGCATATGCCATCCCAGACCAGGAGGCCGAGACTGTGGCTGACGCATTAGTGGAGAGGATGTTCAGCCGGTTTGGGACAGCAGAGACCCTTCACAGCGATCAGGGTCGAAACTTCGAATCCAGGGTGTTCATTGCCATGTGTGAACGCCTAGGGATTCAGAAGACCAGCACAACCCCACTCCACCAACAAAGTGATGGCCTGGTAGAGAGGTTTAACAGGACACTGGCCCAGCAGCTAGCTATCCTAACCTCAGAACACCAGCGGAATGGGACACCCATCTCCCCCTCATTCTCATGGCCTACAGGTTAGCAGTCCAGGACTCAACTCAGTGCACACCTGCCCTGCTCATGTTTGGAAGGAGCTGAGGACCCCTGCTGAGCTGGCTTTTGGAAGGCGCCCTGACACGCTAGAGGCACAACCAGGTCCAGACTATGCGAGGAAACTGCAGGACCGGTTGGAGTCAGCACATTCATTTGCCAGGGACCAGCTGGCAAAGGGACTGCGCCAAAAGAGGAATTATGATGTCACCTGTAAAGGAAGACACTTCCTTGCTGGTGTGGGTCTTCAGCCCAAGGAGAAGAAAAGGTTGTTGCCCCAAACTGGACAGCAGTTGAGTGGGGCCCAGCAGTGTTCTGGAACAAGTGGGGGAGGTGGTCTACAGGGTGCAGTTGCCCCCTAGAGGCAGGAAGGTGGTCTTACACAGAGACAGAATGGCTCCCTATAGAGGACATTCTTTTCCCCCTTTCCTGTGTGTGCAAAGTCCTCATGCTCATGCACAGTTGGACTCGCAACAGGAGCTGTCTTCAACTCCTGTCCCTACACCTCCTGTTGCCTCTCGGAGCCCCAGGAGGCCAACGAGGCAACGCCAACTGCCTCCCCGCCTTAGAGACTGTGTTGTTCCCTCGAGGACGAGGAACTTTTTGTTGGGGGGGCAGTGTAATGATTCTTGAAGAGCCATGTTAAGTGTTAATTATTCCTGTTACACTGTTACTGGTTCTAAGATTTGACATGTCCTGTTTATGACGCAGGGGTTGTTGGGAAATGAAATGTGGTGGGGTTTGGGAGAGGTTGGCGGTTCTGCAAGCGATGCGGGAAGCACCTGTTGTGAGGCTGAGGAGTTCTGGCGTGGGTCACGGACAAACAGTGACTCTGGGTTAACTGACCTGATATTGTTGTTTCTAAATAAATCGTTGGCTAAAGCAGAACGTCTGGTGCTTGAGTGACCGCAACAACGTTACAATATATATCATATTTTAAATAGATTTAGCAAGATGTAACAAAACATCATGTCCATGCAGGACAAATACCGGTAACTACCGGTAATATTAATCTATTTCTAAAACTCCTAACTTATTTTTTGACATTACAAGTAGCCTTTTTAATTATATTGTTTAAATCATTTGTCACAGTGTTTTGTGGAAAACTTGTGAAAAATGTATATCTTGTTGACAAAAGTACAACCCCAGTTTGAAGACGGAGTTTAAATATCACTGGACTGATGAGCTAACAGTTCATCCAAACAAGGCCAAGACAAAAATAGATTTATGCTCTTTTAAAACAAATTCAATCTCAAAATATCACAAGAGTTCTTGCTAACACTGTTTTACGAACCATTACTCTACGCCCAGTATCAGAATAATTCCAGCAGAAATATGAAAATATGACATTAAATTTTTACAATTGGAGTTGTCCATTTCTTGTTTAGAAAACTACGGAGCCCCCCAGGGGACATGGGGAAAAATATATATATTTGCGTGCTCACGCAAAACTATTGCGAGGTAACGCAAAACCTTTTGCGTTACAGACACCATGGGCGTAGCCAGAATGTCATGAGCGGCGGTTCCTTTAAAAGGAATGTGGACCTTGCAAAATGAACATGCCACGATAGCTCAACTAGTAAAGCATTGGCTTTCCGTTCCAAACCTCACAGGTTTGATTCCCACGTGGGACAACACTTTTTTTTATTTTTTAGATTATTTATTCATTCCAGATAAAAAAAACACAAGAAAACTATTTACAAAACAACAATAAAAACTTTCAATTATATAATCATTCCTCTTTCTTATTTTGCTTAATGGTTTTTAACTCATCCCTGAAATTCTGACACAGAATCACAAGTTCAAGTGTGAACTGTGTCACAGAATAAACACAATAAAAACATGTATTATCTGCAGCATTGTTGTTTAAAATGGCTCAACATTACGACAATGGAGCAGACAGTACACTCAATTTAATTGAATTTTGAAATCAGCCTTAAATATAAGGATGTCCAGTGTGTGCTGCAGTGGTAAAAGTAATTTTCCGTTGTATATTTCACGTTCAAGCTCCGTGGAATCAGCTGTGACTTCCCTCGTTCGAGCCGACGCGGCAGCCTGCGCTCTGTCTGTCCCTCTGAACTTGTGATTCTGTCCCTCTGAACTTGTGATTGTTGTCACCTGTTCCTAAAGGCTAAAAGGCTGTTACTAGCTAGATTTTATTGAAACTTTCAGAAGGTAATCATTACATTTACATCTTGAACCCAGTTGGTTTCATGGCTACTCAGCTAAAATGTTGTGTAATAGTAGCTGAGTCACATTCCCAACTTCTTGCATAAGAATATGAGAAAAATCTTAGTGAGTGGTTGGGTGATGATCAATCTAACAGTATCATTCACCAGCTTGCGACAACACAAAATTGTACAGCTTTTTTTTTTTAAGAAAACATACAACAGGCTTTATTTTTGTCCGTTTTACAAACATGAGCTAAAACCTGGTTTGATTCTGGCTGAAAATAACATACACCATATATTCTGACAGCTACACAATGCACAATGTATTTGCTTAAAATGTTGGAATTAACTGTTGGTGATAGCAGTGTCTTTTAACAAAATATTTCATAAACACAGTGAACTGATTTTGTTTTAACTTTATCTCAGAAAATAATGATTGAATGTGCCTCTACAACTGATAGACATTTGGAGCCAGCCCAATACAAGATGGCCACCTCTGCTAACCAACACAAAATGTGATTAAAATAATTACCCAATTCATTCATTCAACCTTTATTTATACAGTTGAATCTAATTGAGCCTCGGGGCCTCATTAAAAAGAGAGACCTGATGAGAGTGATGACAACTACTCATACTGATTTACTAATTTCACATTTACATTAAGGTAAAGTTTAATGTACGGTAGTAGCAGCTGATCCTCAACATACACTCTCTCATACTTTCACGAGTTAACAGCTCTTGCAGTATCACATGCAGGGCTTAATTTGAGCCAGATCCTGTCAGAACAGGATCTGGGAACTCTCTAATTTGGACAAAAGTTCATTCTGGTAATCATTTGCTTGGATCCGATAACTCTCAGGCTTACTAATAATAAAGCTTTAAACAAATATGATGGCCTTGAACAAATGAAACTTACACTGAACATGTACACTGAAAATAATTACATAAACACTCGTTTTAAACACAACAGCCATCAACTTTAGGTTCTAGACTTCTTAATAACCAGACAGAAGTCAATGAGGATACACAGCTTTGTCTCCACCACCATAACCCTCAGCACTGGCTCCTCTCAGGGGTGTGTGCTGAGCCCTCTCCTGTTCACTCAGCTCACGCATGATTGTGCACCTACTCACCCAGTCTGTCATATTGTAAAGTTTGCAGATAATACAGCGGTGGTGGGATGTATCACAAACAAGGATGAGTCCAGCTACAGGCAGGAGGTGGAACACCTGGAGAGCTGGTGCAAGAAGAATAACCTTCACACCAATGTGAAGGAGATGAAGGAGATGGTCGTGGACTTCAGAAGAAACAAACACAGTGTAGAACCACTAAACTGAGGAACAGCTTCTACCCTGAGGCTGTTAGACTCATGAATATCTAACCAGAATAATTACTGAGAAAAATCCCATCATGTTGCTGCTGATCTGTTTCATGTTGCTGTGTTCATGCGTGCTCATCTGCTCATACAGACTCATGTTTGTGCTGCTGTTTGGCATAAGGTTTTTATGACACTAGTTCTTAGTGTATTTTTAGTTGATGTTTTTTCTTAGTCATATCTTAGATGTTATTACTGTTCTTCTTTTACATTTTATTGTTGGATGTAACTGGGACCCTGTTTATACAATTTTGTTCCACCACATGTACCACGTGTGCGAACGACAAATAAGGAAACTCTGACTCTGACTCTCTTATGAGCATATGATCTGCCCCTTCTAGGAGCATCTCCACCTTTACTCTTAAAAAAATCTCTGCCCCTAACGGGTGAGTGTTAAGCTAACCAGGCAGTCGTACGCGGGCAGGAGCCCACAGGCAGCCACCATGACCAGACCGAGGAGACACCTGGAGGTTTCACTTATGGAATCAGACAACAACAAGCAGGGACAGTGTCAGGCTCTGAACCATCAAGTAAGAGGGAGGTGGGGTAGGATGCTTGATAGAAGCAGAATGTTTACAAATGTAGGTAAATGTAGATGTTTAACAACCCTTTAAAATACATGTAGGAAATTGCATCTACTTTATTCAAAATGTAATGTGGGAGGACCCCCAGACCCAGCTCCAACCAGCCCGCCTGCTATTTGCATTCCAGCATTGATGGGTTTACAAATTAAACCCTGATCACATGACATTGTGCTTGATATAATTTACTAAGTCTGTCTACAAACACTGTAACTCTACATAGAGCTGTTTCAAAATCAATTGTTTTACCTCATAAGTCTAATAATCCATCAAGTGGGAGATCATCTGCCTCCTGGTGTATGTTTTGTTCAGTATTTAACAACAACCTAAATGCAACACAACATTAAAGGTATTGTGACATGATTTTGTAAATTTGAATATTTGTCAGAACATATATATCTTATATCATTGAGCTCTGGTCGTTTTTGCATATCCATCCATCCATCCATCCATCTTCTTCCGCTTATCCGGGGTCGGGTCGCGGGGGTAGCAGCCTAAGTAGGGAGGCCCAGACTTCCCTCTCCCCAGCCACTTGGAGCAGCTCCTCCGGGGGAATCCCAAGGCGTTCCCAGGCCAGCCGAGAAACATAGTCCCTCCAGCGCGTCCTGGGTCTTCCTCTGGGTCTCCTCCCGGTGGGACGTGCCCGGAACACCTCACCAGGGAGGCGTCCAGGAGGCATCCTAACCAGATGCCCGAGCCACCTCAACTGGCTCCTCTCGATGTGGAGAAGCAGCGGCTCTACTCCGAGTCCCTCCCGGATGACTGAGCTTCTCACCCTATCTCTAAGGGAGAGTCCAGCCACCCTGCGGAGAAAACTCATTTCAGCCGCTTGTATCCGAGATCTTGTTCTTTCGGTCATAACCCAAAGCTCATGACCATAGATGAGGGTGGGAACGTAGATCGATCGGTAAATTGAGAGCTTTGCCTTTTGACTCAGCTCTCTCTTCACCACGACAGACCGGTACAGCGCCCGCTTCACTGCGGACGCTGCACCTATCCGCCTATCGATCTCACGCTCCAGTTTTCCCTCATTCGTGAACAAGATCCCGAGATACTTAAACTCCTCCACTTGGGGCAGGACCTCCTCCCCGACCCGGAGAGGGCATGCTACCCTTTTCCGGCTCAAGACCATGGCCTCGGATTTGGAGGAACTGATCCTCATCCCGGCCGCATCACACTCGGCTGCAAACCGCTCCAGTGAAAGTTGTAAATCACGAACTGATGAAGCCAGTAGGACCACATCATCTGCAAAAAACAGAGAAGCGATTCTAAGGTCACCAAAACGGATCCTCTCAACACCTTGGCTGCGCCTAGAAATTCTGTCCATAAAAGTTATGAACAGAATCGGTGACAAAGGGCAACCTTGGCGGAGTCCAACTCTCACCGGAAACGAGCCTGACTTACTGCCGGCAATGCGGACCAAGCTCTGACACCGGTCGTACAGGGACCTAACAGCCCTTATCAAAGGGCCTGGTACCCCATACTCCCGGAGTACCCCCCACAGAACCCCCCGAGGGACGCGGTCGAATGCCTTCTCCAAGTCCACAAAGCACATGTAAACTGGTTGGGCAAACTCCCACGCACCCTCCAGGACCCTGCTGAGGGTGTAGAGCTGGTCCAGTGTTCCACGACCAGGACGAAAACCACACTGCTCCTCCTGAATCCGAGGTTCGACTATCCGACGGACCCTCCTCTCCAGAACCCCTGAATAGACCTTACCAGGGAGGCTTAAGAGTGTGATCCCCCTATAGTTGGAACACACCCTACGGTCCCCCTTTTTGAATAGGGGAACCACCACCCCAGTCTGCCAATCCAAGGGAACTGCCCCCGATGTCCACGCGATATTGCAGAGTCGCGTAAGCCAACACAACCCTACAACATCCAGAGCCCTAAGGAACTCCGGGCGAATCTCATCCACCCCCGGAGCCTTGCCACCGCGGAGCTTTTTAACCACCTCGGCGACCTCAGCACCAGAGATCGGAGAACCCGACCCAAAGTCCCCAGGCTCTGCTTCCTCAGTGGAAGACGTGCCAGTAGGATTGAGGAGGTCTTCGAAGTATTCCGCCCACCGACTCACAACATCCCGAGTTGAGGTCAGCAGCACGCCACCTCCACCATAAATGGTGTTGGTCTCGTACCTCTTTCCCCCCCTGAGACGCCGGATGGTGGACCAGAATCGCCTCGAAGCCGTACGGAAGTCATTCTCCATGGCCTCTCCGAACTCCTCCCACGCCCGAGTTTTTGCCTCAGCAACCACCCGAGCCGCATGCCGCTTGGACTGCCGGTACCTATCAGCTGCTTCCGGGGTCCCACAAGCCAAAAAGGCCCAATAGGACTCCTTCTTCAGCCTGACAGCATCCCTCACTGCCGGTGTCCACCACCGGGTTCGAGGGTTGCCACCACGACAGGCACCAACAACCTTGCGGCCACAGCTCCGATAAGCTGCCTCGACAATAGAGGCGCGGAACACGGCCCACTCGGACTCCATGTCCCCCGCCTCCCTCGGAACGTGTTCAAAGCTCTCCCGGAGGTGGGAGTTAAAGCTCCGTCTTACGGGAGACTCTGCCAGACGTTCCCAGCAGACCCTCACAATACGTTTGGGTCTGCCAGGTCTGACCGGCATCCTCCCCCACCATCGGAGCCAACTCACCACCAGGTAGTGGTCAGTTGACAGCTCCGCCCCTCTCCTCACCCGAGTGTCCAAGACATGCGGCCGCAGATCAGATGAGACGACAACAAAGTCGATCATCGAACTGCGACCTAGGGTGTCCTGGTGCCAAGAGCACATATGGACACCCTTATGCTTAAACATGGTGTTCGTTATGGACAATCCATGACGAGCACAGAAGTCCAACAACAGAACACCACTCTGGTTCAGATCAGGGGGGCCGTTCCTCCCAACCACACCCCTCCAGGTCTCACTGTCATTGCCCACGTGAGCGTTGAAGTCCCCCAGTAGAACAAGCCCCTCCCTGGGCTGCCACCTTACCGTGGTGGAGGGGTTTGAGTGTCCCAATGATCCTAGGAGCTATGCTGTCAGGGGCTTCATGCCCCTAGAAGGGTCACCCAAGGCAGACAGGTCCTAGGTGAGGGATCAGACAAAGTGCAGCCCAAAAACCCCTATGATGAGTACAATTAATGGACTAAGTTTTCCCTCGCCCGGACGCGGGTCACCGGGGCCCCACTCTGGAGCCAGGCCCGGAGGTGGGGCACGCTGGCGAGCGCCTGGTGGCCGGGCTTTTACCCATGGAGCCCGGCCGGGCACAGCCCGAAGAGGAGACGTGGGTCCCCCTTCCCATGGGCTCACCACCTGTGGGAGGGGCCAAAGGGGTCGGGTGCAATGTGAGATGGGTGGTGGCCGAGGGCGGGGACCCTGGCGGTCTGATCCTCGGCTACAGAAGCTGGCCATTGGGACATGGAATGTCACCTCTCTGGTGGGGAAGGAGCCTGAGCTAGTGTGTGAGGTTGAGAGGTTCCGACTAGAAATAGTCGGACTCACCTCAACGCATGGCTCTGGCTCTGGAACCAGTTTCCTTGAGAGGGGTTGGACACTCTTCCACTCTGGAGTTGCCCCTGGTGAGAGGCGCCGAGCAGGAGTGGGCATACTGGTTGCCCCCCATCTTGGTGCCTGTACGTTGGGGTTCACCCCGGTGAACGAGAGGGTAGCCTCCCTTCGCCTACGTGTGGGGGGACGGGCTCTGACTGTTGTTTGTGCCTATGCACCAAACGGCAGCTCAGACTACCCACCCTTTTTGGAGTCCTTGGAGGGGGTATTGGAGAGTGCGCCTCCTGGGGACTCCCTTGTTCTTGTTTTTGCATAATAAATTATAAATATATTAAATTTTTATTCCAAGTTATGGTAGTTGTTTTCTCTGGGATACGCCCCTAAAAATCTGCGCATTTCCGCAAAATGTCATCTTGACGTGACAACGGGAAGGCACGCTCCAACGTGCATTTAAATAATAATGGCGGAGCATGTCCTATCGCGTCTGAGATATCATTTTGAGACAGTAAATCTTCCAAAACTCTCATTAATAAACCCTCCCTGAATAAAAAAATTACAGATGTTACCTGATGGCGCAGACATAATTTAAAAATGCATACATAGCAACGTGTTTGCTCCGGGCTCTCGGCTAATATTTTTAGAAGCTATCTTGGCTAACAAGAGTCCCTGACACCGGTCACGTCTGAGATATATCATTTTAAGACAGTAAATCTTCCAAAACTCTCATTAATATCCCTCCCCGAATAAAAAGAATTACCTGATCGGCAGACATAATTTAAAAATACATCATTAGCAACGTGTTTGCTCCGGGCACTCGGCTAATGTTTGTTAGCTGCTATGTCGGCTTATTACCGGTTGCGTCAGCGATATATCATTTTAAGACAGTAAATCATCCAAAACTCTCATTAATATCCCTCCCCGAATAAAAAGAATTACCTGATCGGCAGACATAATTTAAAAATACATCATTAGCAACGTGTTTGCTCCGGACACTCGGCTAATGTTTGTTAGCTGCTATGTCGGCTTATTACCAGTCGCGTCAGCGATATATCATTTTAAGACAGTAAATCATCCAAAACTCTCATTAATATCCCTCCCCGAATAAAAAGAATTACCTGATCGGCAGACATAATTTAAAAATACATCATTAGCAACGTGTTTGCTCCGGACACTCGGCTAATGTTTGTTAGCTGCTATGTCGGCTTATTACCAGTCGCGTCAGCGATATATCATTTTAAGACAGTAAATCATCCAAAACTCTCATTAATATCCCTCCCCGAATAAAAAGAATTACCTGATCGGCAGACATAATTTAAAAATACATCATTAGCAACGTGTTTGCTCCGGACACTCGGCTAATGTTTGTTAGCTGCTATGTCGGCTTATTACCAGTCGCGTCAGCGATATATCATTTTAAGACAGTAAATCATCCAAAACTCTCATTAATATCCCTCCCCGAATAAAAAGAATTACCTGATCGCGCAGACATAATTTAAAAATACATCATTAGCAACGTGTTTGCTCCGGGCACTCGGCTATAATTTTAAGACAGTAAATCATCCAAAACTCTCATTAATATCCCTCCCCGAATAGAAGGAAACTACAGATGTTACCTGATGGCGCAGACATAATTTAAAAATACATCATTAGCAACGTGGCCTGTACCGCGGCTATTGTGTTAGCTATCTGATTCGGCTAGCTTGTTAGCAGCGAACAAACATAATCTGCCGTGATAATTGGCTTTATACACTCAAAGTGTATAAAGTAAAACAACATGAACTCACGTAAAATAAATAGTTTATAATGAAATATATTTCTATCAGTATTACATTACACCCATTATGTTCCATTATTTGTATTCACTTAATTCTGCCTTATAATGTGAAATGTGACACTAGGCAGAACGTTTTTCTCTCGGGCTTTGTTTTCACTAGGGAACAGTTACACGCCTGCACAATTCACAGACCCAACATTTGATGTTTACATTGAAGCTGATAGTTTGTTGACAGAAAGGAGGGTCACGTGGTAGTGTAGGTGGTTCCAGGGCGGTCCTGAAGCAGTCCAAGGAGGTTCCAGGGTCCAAGGAGGCGGTGACGACATCCAGGGTTTTATAACCGTGGCCCTGCCTTTGAAGATGTGTGTGTTGGACTGTGCTGGAGTCAGGTCTGTTGGTTGCTGTAAGGTTTATTCTTATATGTACAATAAACCTACATAAAATTTGCACATTCGTTTCAGAGCTTCCTTCAACCTTTTGAATTCGCAACAATTTGGTGACCACCGACGCTGAGAGGTTTGCAGTTTCGTCTGAAACGAGAGATGATTTGGAGGGTTCCCCCCCCCCACCGCCGACAGAGACGAGCACGCGCGCAGTCAACAACCGGTGATTCACAGAGGTGAGCAGAATTCCTCTTAACACAAAACGTCTGCGTTTGGACACACTAAATTATTTGTTGACTGAGGGCTGTTTGTCTCCAGGTGGGCCAGTGGTTTATAATGTTAGCAGCTAAAAGTAAAAAAAAATGTGAACTACTGTTGGTATTTCATTTGAATGTGCATTTTTTGCGGTTTTTGTACATGTAAGTAAGGTGAAGAGCACAGAAGTTCCACACACGCGTAGGGATAATTTACGAGTGCCTTAAGTTTGCCCTTCCCCCACATCCCCGTTCTATGAGCTCCGGCCTGTCGGCTGGGAGACACTTTTCCTTTGGACTCCGGGAAACTGTGGGGTCGAGGCTTGATCGTGAACTCCGGGCATCTGTCGCCGTCGAGTCACAGGGCTTTCATCCGACACACGGTTTTGCCGTTCAGAGTGGATTGCCACTCCGGGTTCACAGGTCGCTGTGCATGTGATTAAAGTTCACATCCGGGACTGTGATCGCTGTTAAGAGTCACATTTTTCCTCCCCTTCCCCGTTAAAGTCGATTACCGTATTTTCCACTGTATAGGTCGCACCCATTTTTTTTAAAGATAACTTTCTTATCTTTTTATTATTTTTTGCTTTCTTTTCTCTCTTTATTCGAGGCTTGCGACCTGTACTCCGGAAGGTGCTGTATACACGCAAACAAGGCAACAGGGATAGATTTTTTATTTTCATTTTTATTCTCATTTATTGCATTTGTGAGACAGGAACCTGCTCTGAGCAGCCATGTACAGAGCAGTTTCGCAGATGGCCTCTGGAGGTTCTGGTCCAGGGACCGGCTTGGAGCTGCTGGCTCGAACTCAGATTTATGGCTTCTAACAAGATAACACTCTCCTGTTGGTGCCTGACACGAAGGGAAGGAGACATCTCCTCCCCTCCTCCCTCACCCCCTCCCCTACGTGCCTGTGAACCTGCACGGCACAGAGGCCTCTTTCATCCATAAATCTAACTGGGTTGTCTCCTGGTTCTGGTTTTGGACCTGCTAGGGAGGTCCGCCTCAAGGGTTCCGGCTGATAACGGGGAGTTTTACAACTTAATCAGCTCAGGATGGGACTGTAAAAGTTACTGTTTATTGGTGTGTACTTCAGTGCTGCTTTGGAAGAAAACTCCAGAGTAAAGTACAGTAGTTAGTTAATTGCCAGTTAACAGTTGGGTTATTACACGGTTTGTTTATTTTCTGTTGCTGTGACCTTTGTTTTAAACACGCTGACCTCTCTGTGGCAGTCTGTTGTCCTCACAATGCAGTACTGTATTTTTTTTTGCAGATAAGTGCTTTTCACTCTCAGTGTTAAAGGCACATTTCAGATTTTTATAGGTGAGGTTCATATGAACATGTTGGCACATGCTGTCTTTCCTGCTGTAGGTGGCTTTTTGTGTTGTTTAAACATTTACAGTACATGCAGGGTTAATCTCACGCCATTAATTGTTACGTTTCCAGTTCTCATCACTTCAGCCTGGTGGGGTGCAGGTCATGTTTAATGACATATGAACAAGGCCTGTGTAATTGTGGTTTGGAGTACTTTAGTGGTTTATTTTTATATTATTTCTTTGTTTTTTTTTATATATGTGTATTTCTTTTCTTCTTGGAGGACTGCAGCTTGTTTGTTCTGCAGGATTGTTCTGCCTTGGCCTTCTGACCTGCTCGACAGAGTCTGGAAGGGAGTCTTCACACAGCTGACATACTGCAGGGGGTGACTTTCTTTGGGTGTTTTCTGAGGATTTCAGCTTGACATCTAATCAGTGAACGTTGCAGGTGTTCCATGACGACGTTTGGTTAGCAGTTAATTCTTTCTGTTTGGTGGTGGATTTCACTTATACACAGATATGCAGTTCTCAATTTACAATTTTATTCCTCACCCTACAACATTGGCATTGCTCAGTACACTCGTTTGCATACACCTAGGTTCCCTCAACCATAGCATGGAGTGGTTGCATCATGACTCTCTAGTGTTGAACACCATTCTTGGACAGATCACATTGTGTGCTGTCATTGAAGCTAGGTTTTGCTAACAACTCCTGTTGGCACCTGCACTGGACTGCACTGAACTGTCGAATTGCGTTGTGTTCGGCTGAGCTGCAAGCTGTCACCACCTGCACTGAACTGAAAATGCACTGAACTGCCGACATGCATCATGTTCAGCTAAAGCCGCAAGCTGTCATGACTCGTGCCTGAACTGTTACATGGAGTTTTACGTTTTGCACCAGTTTCAACTCAAGTCTATGAACTGTGGTCTGCACCCACTGCTGGACTCTTGACATCTCCTATGGGGGCTGGAGAACTCATGACAAGTGAAAGTCAAGCTGGAAACGTCACTACCAAACTTTGCAGCCTGGCTGATGTGTCAGCTGACCATGTGATCTTCAGGTGGTGATTCATAACTTCAGTTTAATGATCAATACTATCTTTGCTATGGTAAAATCTCACACACACACATGTACACGCTTTTCATTGTGACACACAGAACTGATCTCACTGACACGTGACCTGCACAGCCACACTTCTCATGGATTGTTGGATTACCATACACATTTTTGTTTTATCCTTCATGTACTCGCGTTAGAGCAGTACAGTTTGGTTCTATTTTCTCCATCATGTTCGGTATGGGCACCTGTTGCATTCCTTTTTGGATGGGTGTTTGTCTTTTTCTTTTCTTTTTCCTCACCTTTTTGACAGGCATAGGTAGAGAGTTTGCTGGCATGATGCAGAGAAGGAAGGTAAATGTTTTCTTTGTCCTGGAGACCGAGTGGAAGGGCAGCAAGGCTCACGGTGTTGGAGCAGGGTTCAAGCTCTCTTACTATGGTGTGGATAGCGGAGGAGATGGAGTAGAGGTTGTGTTGAAGGAGGTGTTGACATAGGATGTCGTGGTGGTGTGACATGTGTCAAATGAGGTGATGTGTCTTATGGTTGAAGTATTAAGTCTGATGCTACTGGCAGTGTTGTTTTTGTTGACGTAACGTTAACGAAAAATTTTCGTCAACGCCCCCTTTTTTCATGACAATAATGAGACTGTAACTAAATAAACTTTGCTCTTTAATGATTAAAACATGACGTAATTTGTGTAAGTTTTCGTTGACGAGACGAGACTTAACGAAAATGTTAGTCTGTGGTCCGTCAATAATATTTCTGCCTATAATTATATTCTGTGCCGGAAAGTCAGCTGTTTGGTCACGCCCACCACCACCGCGGTGCTGCTGCGCCGCGCGCTCACTCACTGTGACTTCCTTTTCAACCTGGACCATGGCAGAAGCTGCACGTTGCATGAAGGGGCTCGGTGCACTGCCCAGACACTCTCAGCGCACAATAAAATCTGTGCGCGCATCCAAATTTAACTCGTCAGCTCGCAGATACGCTTCAACTTATAATGATTAATGGACAGCGATTACATCCAATCACATTGAAGCTCGCGTTGTTTTGCCCAATCATTAACAGGAAAGGCGGGTCCAAAACAGCAAGCAAGCTTGTGTGCGGCTTCACAGTCAATCATGTGGAAGACAGAGTTCGTCAAACCGGGACAAAATACTGTATAGTTTTACTTTAGAAACAAGTGGCGCACTGCCTCAATTTCTCCTCCAACTCAAGTGTCTGGCACCTCCTCTGACTGACGATGTGTCCTCCTTTTGGAGCGAATCATAGCGCAGGTATGTGGAAATGATTTCAGCAGTAAAGACTTTGCATCTCAGCGACTCAATTTAAATTAGTGTCAAAACTACAGATTTTAAATCTCGTTGTTAGGTCAAGTAAACTCAGAGTTATGATCAATAGTCCACACCATGTCTTTTATCTGAATGAATGAAGCGTGCGTGTTACAGCGAGAAGCTGCGCCCCCACCCCTCCTCTCACACACAGACACACACACACACACACACACACATAAACAACGTCCACCCTCAGATATATTTATTTGAGGCTGACAGTTTAATTTAAAATGTTTAATTTAAGACTGTTTAATTAAGAAGGTTGATTTTCCCTCTGAGGAACATGAATAAATAAAGTTAAAGGGTTAAAACTGTAATTCAAATTGGATAATAAAGTAAACAGGTTTTTGAGCTGCGTGCATTCAGCTAAGAGCTGCAATATAAAGAATAAAGATCAATTCATTGTGAAATGATTCTTTATGTTTGGTTTTTTTCATTTTAAGTGGGGCAAATCACTTATATTAAAAGCAAACTCATGGAAGTTGCTGCTGTAATCTGATTCTTTTAATAAGCCATGTAACTTTCTATGATCCCAGATTTATAACAGGCAAGCACGTCCTGGTGTTGCTCAGTGGTCGTCAGTTTGCTCAGAGAGCTTGTGTGTATGCCCAGACACGTGTCAGGAATGCATCTGATTTGTGATTAAGATCATGGGTCAGCTTTTCTAAAGGAAGGATGACAGATATCTGCGTGAGCCACGTTTACTGTGGGGGGATGTGGTGAAGCCCATTGTGTGTACTCTTCTAATTACTAAGACATAAGCTTCTTTCTGCTATTTTAGATAATATATATTATAATATTCAGCTGTTATTAGCTAATTCTTGAACAAATGGCATTCACACAGTTAATCTTAAGATTCTGCTCTCAGTTTACTTCAAGCCCATTTCTTCCAGAAGAGAAGAGACATTACTTACAGGATTTCAGAGCAAATTAGCATCTCTTGGGGGAGGGATGTTTGTATGTGAGCACAAACAAAGAGAGTCGGGTCGGGCCCCAAGGTTTTTTTTCTTGTATCAACATTATGCTGGTGAAGATTCTCAGTCGTCCAGGACATGATAAATCAAAAAAGGCGTTCAATACAAGATCAACTGGACTTTATTTGTAACAGAAGACGTTTCGCTCTTCATCCGATGAGCTTTCTCAATTCAATGGAGACTGTGAGAGGGAGATGTTGATACAACAAATGTTGTATCAACATTGTTCACACTCACAGAATAGCATTTACATGGGGGGGGGGGCACACAAAATGGGATTAAAATTCCTCAAACTGTAATTTGGCAGTTTCTGGTAAAAAAAAAAAAGATTTCTCCTTCTTCTGTTCTGGCCTGGGAGTGCAAAACAAATTAAGTACCGTACTCAAATTAATTTGTAAAGACTAATATGTTTTTTTTTTAAAGACTAAAACTAGACTTAAATTTTTTAAGTTTTTGTCGATTAAAACTTAACTAAAACCATTAAATATAGAAATGACTAAAACAGACTAAAACTAAGAAGTATTTTAGTTTAAAAGACTATGACTAAAACTAAAATCAAAATGGCTATCAAAAACAACACTGGCTACTGGTTGGGTTCGGCTGTTTTGAGTTTTTATTTTCTCTTTCTTGTAGTATTTCCACCTGTAGTACAGATGACGTTTGTGTTATGAGCTTCCATTATTTTCTTTGTAACAGGATGTTTTTTGTTTACCTCCTGTTTCAAAAAGGGGATGACGAATAACAAACATACTGTATAGTTAAACACACCATTTCAAATACCTAATTAGATCAACGTTTTAACTTTTCATACAGTGATGAGAGCTGGAAACAGTTATACATTTGATAAAGTTATAAAAGATCATTTTAATAAGTGCCTAAAAGCAGGTTGTTGGATAGTAGTTGCTCAACAAGATTCTGAATGTTTGGGGTAATTTATATAGATTTAGTGCTGACTTTTTCTTATTTTTCATTTACAGGTCAAATCTGGACTGCTGATGATCTGTCAGCCCTGTGACAGAACGTGTAAGATAAAATTGTGAATAATTTATATTTGAAAAGGGGAAATGCACTTTACAATCACATGTTTCCACAGCTGTGATGGACAAGCAGAGGAACCTTACCATAACTGGGTTTACATTCCTCCCCTTTTCAGCAGATTAATTAATGTTGAATGAATGCTTAATGTTGCAGTGTAACCAATGAAGGGAAAATCTATTTCCCTGCACCATTTTTTTTATTTATCTTACAGGTTAACAGGTGGAACATGCAGCAGAGCAGAACTAATCACATTAACTAACAAACTAACCAACTAATCACTAATATATGCCAAGGTTTTCTCATTATTTGTTGAAACCTCTCAATTGTTGTTTACACCGTATGTTGAAAGGATACATATGGTTATTCTTATGCCTGTGAAGAATGACTGTGAGTTTGATCCAGGAGGTCCAGAAAGGATTGAAGGTTGTTGAGATGAATGAGTCAGACAGAATGTGAATGTTACAGACAGATTAATGTGACTATATATATGTGTTTGTGCCTGGTGAATGTGCAGTACAATAGTTGTGTGTTGATAGATTTTTGAGAAAGGTGTACAGGGTTTTCACTACTTTTCTATAGATATAATTTAGTTTTATCAATTTTGATTCTTAGATTTGAACGATAATTAGAAATGTTTTAGAGGATACATTTTAGCTGCACCTTTGTTAAGAGTAGCCTAGCGGTGAATTTTACTGATAGGAAATGTTTGTGGTAGAACATTCTGGTACAGAGAATAATATATATATATATATATATATATATATATATATATATATATATATATATATATATATATATATATATATATATATATATATATATATATATATATATATATATATATATATATATATATATATATATATATAGGAAATGGATGTGAATAAGATAATTGAGTTTGACAGGTTATGGAAGGATTTTTGTGTTTTCTGTTCTGATTAGATTAATCATAGATTAAGTGTTTAATTTTCTGAATGTGGTCTTAGCCCTTATCACAGACATCTCTGAATAAGAGCAGTTGAGCTTTTCTCAGATATTGGATTAGTAAGAGAGTAGTGTAGGCTTTTCTCCTCACAGGTGTCTATGATGAAGAAGATGAAGAGGCCTGACAACAGTTCATATTCTTTGCTAAGGTTAACACATACCAGAAATGGAGCAGAGTATATGCAATGTTTTGAAGTTTGTTAAGAGTTGATAAATCAATTTTGGGTAATTTAAGGGTTTTTGAGAAAGTATTGGATTTATAAGGTCTGATTAAAGTCCAGTTGTTTTTTATTGAACGCCTTTTTAAAGGTATTGAATTTAACTTCATTATTCCTGCATATACCCTGTAGAGGCGTGTTTGTTGATAGGAGGGACAGTCCGCTCGGTTCTTTCTTGTTTTTATTTTGTTTGTTCGTCTTTGCATCTATTTTTGTCTTGTTTGTTTTTGTCTGTTTTCTTCTTGTTCGTTGTTTTTGTTTGTTTTGTCTTGTTTCTATTTGTTTGTTACATTTGTTTTATTCTTTGTTTTTGTCTGTTTTATTTTTTGTTTGTTTGTTCTGATCTTATTCTGTTTAGTTTTTATTACCATTTATATTATTGCTTATTTTATATGAGGGTTTTATATTCTGGGTGGGTAACTTAGATGTAATATTGCTGTGGGTGGGAATGTTAGAGATTTCCAATGTGTATCAAGTTTTTAATTGCATTCTCACATAGAACATATAGGATTTTGTTGACATGATGTTTGTCATGTCAAAAGGGGAATTGAAATATATTTCTATCAGTATTACATTACACCCATTATGTTCCATTATTTGTATTCACTTAATTCTGCCTTATAATGTGAAATGTGACACAAGGCAGAACGTTTTTCTCTCGGGCTTTGTTTTCACTAGGGAACAGTTACACGCCTGCACAATTCACAGACCCAACATTTGATGTTTACATTGAAGCTGATAGTTTGTTGACAGAAAGGAGGGTCACGTGGTAGTGTAGGTGGTTCCAGGGCGGTCCTGAAGCAGTCCAAGGCGGTTCCAGGGTCCAAGGAGGCGGTGACGACATCCAGGGTTTTATAACCGTGGCCCTGCCTTTGAAGATGTGTGTGTTGGACTGTGCTGGAGTCAGGTCTGTTGTTGCTGTAAGGTTTATTCTTATATGTACAATAAACCTACATAAAATTTGCACATTCGTTTCAGAGCTTCCTTCAACCTTTTGAATTCGCAACAATAATCTAAAACACTACACACCTCCGATTATGTTTACACAAAGACTTACTCATCTCCTGGACAGTCTTCCGATGGTCCCTGCGTTGTTTCGACATGGTAGCTCCTGTGGGACTTTCTTCTGTAGATTTTCTTTTAAAAATAGTAGGAATAGCATCCGGTTTTAAAAGTCTTCTGAATCTTAATGGTAATCCTAAAGATTCTTTTATACCAGGTGCTGAAAACAATCGGCAGTGAAATGGTCGCTGCAGACATAGGACTCCTGGAACCCACCGGTCTTTGTCTGGTCCATTCTTGACAAAGTTTGTCATCTTTTGGAAATTTGTGAAGGCTCACTTGTTCACTGCTGATATTAGAACACACAAATGCACTACAACGTGACGGCATTTTTCAAGTTACACAAATAAAAGGCGATCCTTCAGGAAATGAATCTGTATGGCAAGCAGTTAACACACCTAATAAACGGGCAAGGCTCTGCCTTCTGCCCGTTGTGACGTTGATGACTGGTGACGACGACTGGTGATGACGTATTGCGGAAATGCGCGGAATTTCAGGGGCGTATCCCAGCAAATACTAGCCTGGCCCTCGCCTTCCTGCACAGCTCCGCTCAATTCTCATTTCCCTTCACTGCACAGTCTGGGACTTGTCCCGTCCACAAGGATATCTCCGGTAGGTTTTGACCGGACCAATCAGAGAGCAGAAGGCGGAGTTTTGAACGACGTCGACTGACGTCGTCATTCAAAATGGCTGCCGCCACGAAGGAATTTTCAATAAAACAAGGTAAAAAACTATTATTTCTCTGCTGAGAAAAAATATATTTCATAGCTGACGTTATATCAGAAGTGTTCCTGAGCAATCAGAGAGCAGAAGGCGGAGTTTTGAACGATGTCGACTGACGTCGTCATTCAAAATGGCTGCCGCCACGAACGAATTTTCATCAAAACAAGGTAAAAAACTATTATTTCTCTGCTGAGAAAAAATATATTTCATAGCTGACGTTATATCAGAAGTGTTCCTGAGCTTAACAGTTCCTAAATCAATTCACGAAATGGTCAAATCTGCTGGATATTAAATAGTTTCGGTTTGATATTTTCCAAACAGCCTCGGGTGCGCTACGAAAATAAATGATAAAAAATCGAATTTTATCTCAAATGTTTCATCTAGGCCAACAGTCAGTAAATTAAAGACATATAATTACACACTGGTGGCAGAAAAAATATCCACCGAGTGGTTTCTGAGCAATTTATCTGATAGCCTGGACCTCGCCAGGCTAAACTAACAAAACTCTGCCTCCTGTTCTCTGATTGGTCCATTCAAAAATCTCCAGGAGAAATCGTTGTCTATGGCAGAGATGCCAGACCCTAGTCCAAAGCGAAGTGAAGGACAAGGGTCTGGTTTAAACCAGGCTAAGCAAATACCAGAGAAAAATTTAGCATAATTTCGAATAAAAATTTAATATGTTTATAATTTATTATGCAAAAACGACCAGAGCTCAATGATATAAGATATATATGTTCTGACAAATATTCAAATTTACAAAATCATGTCACAATACCTTTAAATACTTTGTAATAAAACTAAATAAATAAAAAACTTTTGAATGCACCACCCAAAAAAGTCAATCCATTTCTGTTCCAAGATTACTCAGATTTTGCGACTCGTGTGGTCTTCTTATAAGGTACATTTCAATAATCCATGTTAAAATTTAACAGTATCCTACAAAATGTATTGTTTCTGTAACATTTGCATTATATAATGAAAGAAAAACAACAATAATACTGTAAGGTTTGCATGCAAACCTAAATTGGATGTTGAACCTTGATTGTTTTTAGAGCAACTATGATTTATGTGTATTTTTGAATTTGCAGGTTGCAGTTGACTGCATCACAAGTCTTTACATTATAAATGGACTCAAAACATTCAAAGTGCTTTACACTACATCTGTACCCTCATTTACCCATTCATACAGCACTCTACTAGATCTACACAAAGATTAATCAGAGCTTTATCACACCCATACGCCGATGGAACACACATCGGAGGCAATGAGGGGTTCAGTGTCTTGCCCAGGGACAATTCAGCATGTGACTACTAGTGGAATCGAACCCCCAACTCTTGCATTGGAGGACAACTGCTCTAATCACTCAGCCACAGTTGCCAATATATATGGTTGAAAAAAAACAAGGAAAAAAAATGCTTGGCAAGGCCTCTCTGGAGGCTCATGACCCCGTGTTTTGGTGCCACCCAATCAACCTCAACGTTATGATTGGTTAATTATTATGTCCTCCTCCCTGGGCTGCCACCTTACCATGGTGGAGGGGTTTGAGTGTCCCAATGATCCTAGGAGCTATGCTGTCAGGAGCTTCATGGCCCTAGTAGGGTCACCCAAGGCAGACAGGTCCTAGGTGAGGGACCAGACAAAGTGCAGCCCAAAGACCCCTTATGAAGAAAAATATTAATGGATTTAATGTTCCCTCGCCCGGACGCGGGTCACCGGGGCCCCACTCTGGAGCCAGGCCCGGAGGTGGGGCACGCTGGCGAGCGCCTGGTGGCCGGGCTTTTACCCATGGAGCCCGGCCGGGCACAGCCCGAAGAGGAGACGTGGGTCCCCCTTCCCATGGGCTCACCACCTGTGGGAGGGGCCAAAGGGGTCGGGTGCAATGTGGGATGGGTGGTGGCCGAGGGCGGGGACCCTGGCGGTCTGATCCTCGGCTACAGAAGCTGGCCATTGGGACATGGAATGTCACCTCTCTGGTGGGGAAGGAGCCTGAGCTAGTGTGTGAGGTTGAGAGGTTCCGGCTAGAAATAGTCGGACTCACCTCAACGCATGGCTCTGGCTCTGGAACCAGTTTCCTTGAGAGGGGTTGGACACTCTTCCACTCTGGAGTTGCCCCTGGTGAGAGGCGCCGAGCAGGAGTGGGCATACTTGTTGCCCCCCATCTTGGTGCCTGTACGTTGGGGTTCACCCCGGTGAACGAGAGGGTAGCCTCCCTTCGCCTACATGTGGGGGGACGGGCTCTGACTGTTGTTTGTGCCTATGCGCCAAACGGCAGCTCAGATTACCCACCCTTTTTGGAGTCCTTGGAGGGGGTATTGGAGAGTGCGCCTCCTGGGGACTCCCTTGTTCTACTGGGGGACTTCAACGCTCACGTGGGCAATGACAGTGAGACCTGGAGGGGTGTGGTTGGGAGGAACGGCCCCCCTGATCTGAACCCGAGTGGTGTTCTGTTATTGGACTTCTGTGCTCGTCATGGATTATCCATAATGAACACCATGTTCAGGCATAAGGGTGTCCATATGTGCTCTTGGCACCAGGACACCCTAGGTCGCAGTTAGATGATCGACTTTGTTGTCGTCTCATCTGATCTTCGGCCGCATGTCTTGGACACTCGGGTGAAGAGAGGGGCGGAGCTGTCAACTGACCACTACCTGGTGGTGAGTTGGATCCGATGGTAGGGGAGGATGCCGGTCAGACCTGGCAGACCCAAACGTATTGTGAGAGTCTGCTAGGAACGTCTGGCAGAGTCTCCCGTAAGACGAAGCTTTAACTCCCACCTCCAGGAGAGCTTTGAACATGTTCCGAGGGAGTTGGGGGACATTGAGTCCGAGTGGGCCATGTTCCGCGCCTCTATTGTCGAGGTAGCTTATCGGAACTGTGGCTACAAGGTTGTTGGTACCTGTCGTGGTAGCAACCCTGGAACCCGGTGGTGTACACCGGCTGTGAGAGATGCTGTCAGGCTGAAGAAGGAGTCATATTGGGCCTTTTTGGCCTGTGGGACCCCGGAAGCAGCTGATAGGTACCGGCAGTCCAAGCGGCATGCGGCTCGGGTGGTTGCTGAGGCAAAAACTCGGGCGTGGGAGGAGTTCGGAGAGGCCATGGAGAATGACTTCCGTACGGCTTTGAGGCGATTCTGGTCCACCATCCGGCGTCTCAGGGGGGGAAAGCGGTACGCGACCAACACCATTTATGGTGGGGATGGCGTGCTGTTGACCTCAACTCGGGATGTTGTGAGTCGGTGGGCGGAATACTTCGAAGACCTCCTCAATCCTACTGGCACGTCTTCCACTGAGGAAGCGGAGCCTGAGGACTTTGGGTCGGGCTCTCCAATCTCTGGTGCTGAGGTCACCGATGTGGTTAAAAAGCTCTGCGGTGGTAGGGCTCCAGGGGTGGATAAGATTCGCCCGGAGTTCCTTAGGGCTCTGGATATTGTGGGGCAATATCGCGTGGACATAGGGGGCAGTTCCCTTGGATTGGCAGACTGGGGTGGTGGTTCCCCTATTCAAAAAGGGGGACCGTAGGGTATGTTCCAACTATAGGGGGATCACACTCTTAAGCCTCCCTGGTAAAGTCTATTCAGGGGTTCTGGAGAGGAGGGTCCGTCGGATAGTTAAACCTCGGATTCAGGAGGAGCAATGTGCTTTTCGTCCTGGTCGTGGAACATTGAACTAGCTCTACACCCTCAGCAGGGTCCTGGAGGGTACGTGAGAGTTTGCCCAACCAGTTTACATGGTAAATGGAGCTTATTTATATAGCCCTTTCCAGCCCCCTGTGAGGAGCCCCAAAGCGCTTTACAATACCAGCCATCCACACATTCATTCAGACATTCATACACCGGTAGTGGTAGCCTGCCTTGCAAGGCGCCATCCAGACCTACCGGGAGCAACTCGGGGTTAAGTGTCTTGCCCAGGGACACAACGACACATGGTGGGCGGATGCGGGATTCGAACCTCCAACCTTCCGATCAGGGGTCAACTGCCATTACCACTACACCACGGCCGCCACATGTGCTTTGTGGACTTGGAGAAGGCATTCGACTGCGTCCCTCAGTGGGTTCTGTGGGGGGTACTCCGGGAGTACGGGGTACCAGGCCCTTTGATACAGGCTGTTAGGTCCCTGTACGACTGATGTCAGAGCTTCGTCCACATTGCTGGCAGTAAGTCAGGCTCGTTTCCGGTGAGAGTTGGACTCCACCAAGGTTGCCCTTTGTCACCAATTCTGTTCATAACTTTTATGGACAGAATTTCTAGGCGCAGCCAAGGTGTTGAGGGGATCCATTTTGGTGACCTTAGAATCACTTCTCTGTTTTTTACAGATGATGTGGTCTTATTGGCTTCATCAGGTCGTGATCACTGGAGCGGTTTGCAGCCGAGTGTGATGCGGCCGGGATGAGGATCAGTTCCTCCAAATCCGAGGCCATGGTCTTGAGCCGGAAAAGGGTAGCGTGCCCTCTCCGGGTCGGGGAGGAGGTCCTGCCCCAAGTGGAGGAGTTTAAGTATCTCGGGGTCTTGTTCACGAATGAGGGAAAACTGGAGTGTGAGATCGATAGGCGGATAGGTGCAGCATCCGCAGTGAAGCGGGTGCTGTACCGGTCTGTCGTGGTGAAGAGAGAGCTGAGTCAAAAGGCAAAGCTCTCAATTTACTGATCGATCATCTACGTTCCCACCCTCATCTATGGTCATGAGCTTTGGGTTGTGACCGAAAGAACGAGCTCTCGGATACAAGCGGCTGAAATGAGTTTTCTCCTCAGGGTGTGTGGACTCTCCCTTTGAGATAGGGTGAGAAGCTCAGTCATCCAGGAGGGAATCAGAGTAGAGCCGTTGCTTCTCCACATCGAGAGGAGCCAGTTGAGGTGGCTCGGGCATCTGGTTAGGATGCCTCCTGGATGCCTCCCTGGTGAGATGTTCCGGGCATGTCCCACCGGAAGGAGACCTAGAAGAAAACCCAGGACACGTTGGAGGGACTATGTTTCTCAGCTGGCCTGGGAACGCCTTGGGATTCCCCCGGAGGAGCTACTCCAAGTGGTTGGGGAGAGGGAAGTCTGGGCTTCCTTACTAATGCTACGTTCACACCGAACGCGTTTTGAGCTGCAGGAATGGCCGGTTTACATGCAAAGTCAATGGGGGACGCGCCTCTAGGGGTTGTGCGTCTCGTCACGTCCGTTTTGAGCTGCGCAGAAGGGGCGGCAGAGTGTTTTCCGTGCATGCGGTTCCCACGGTAGCCGCCGCCGCTCGAGTTGAAAAAGCTGAACTTTCACCGGTCAACGCGTCTTGACAACCAATCGGGGAGAGTCAGCTATGTGACGCGGTAACCAGGGGATGGATGTTGCGTAAATGTGACATATTGTTTGTGAGACACAGAAACAACCCGCAAATTTGTGTTCAAGTATGGAGGAGAAACTTATCATTGCTGTGTGTTGTACAGAGACCGAAAAAAAAAGGACCTTGCCTAGCGGAGTGTCAGTGAGGAAGTCGGGATATCGGGTAAGTTTTGAATTGTAAACTCCTCCCACATCCTGTCGCCACCGCCGTTGCTGCTTCTCGTTCTGGTCTGAACACCAGTGCGTCCATTGCGTCCACCTTGAGGCGTTTCGTGCTTTTTGGGGTCCTACTATGAGGCTGCAAGTTATGTAAATGAGCAGATCTCCTAACTCCAATCCGTTCCCTGGGATGGTCTAGTTTACTGGTCCTTGTCTTTAATGGAGCGTTGGTACCAGGTAAACCGACCAAGGTCTGTGTGTCCCCCTCTGGATCAGCACGCAACGGGAGGATACGTGTTGCTTAAGTATTGCTCGGGCATTGCATGTCCCTCATTAATAATAAATGAGCAGCTGCCCCGTGAGAGCGTAGAGGTGTTCCTTTTAGTTTGGCAGACTTTAGATTATTTGATGATAAAGAGCTCAGTCCCTCTTGCAAAACAGGAAGAGAAATCTGATTCGCCTCTGACATGTTTTCATCTACAACAGGCTGAACACAGTCATTGTTGTGGAGGTGTGAATGTGGCTGCCTGAGGGCGTCTGATGTAGCCCCCCGTTGTCAAACTCTGTCAGCTCGCCTCTCTGAGGTGCGGACATGTCACGTGATCGTCTGGTTAGTGTATTGGCTCTCCCATTGTTCACAATGGAACCAGGGCTTGAGCACGTGACCCTCCCCACCTGTCTTCCTGAAAGGTGTGGGGGGGGGTTCGCAGACGCCTCTGTGTCTGCTCATTGCAGAGGCACTCTGCTGGGGTTTATCAATTATGCTAATACCCCGTGGGCCGTGAGAGAGAGGGGGAAAAAGGCCCTCTCTCTTTATGACGGCTTCCAGGTCAGAAAGACCTGATTTGTGTTGTTGTTGTTGTTTTTTGGTCAATAAAACAGAGAGGAGCTGTTTCATGAACTTTATTCGTGCTTATGTGCAATGACGTACATGATTTTATGTCACTCACAGCAGAGAAAGCATGATTTGTACATGCTGTAAATAAACCAGCTGATTGTACTGTGTTACAAGCAAAGTCTGGACATGAAGGGATCATTCCCGTTACCACGTGGGCGGGTGACCCTGTAATGTGAAAACGTGGACCTGGTTCATCAGGTACATTTCTGTCTGTTGTCACGATTCGCCGAGGAGGCCATGTGCTTGGTCACCTGGCGGGGGACAAATCTGTTTTTGCTCCATGCGTGCTCGGTACGAGGTGGGCCCTGCGGGGGTCTTTGCCTGGGCTCCTCCTCGTATGCTGGCCGCTTCTGCGGTGGGCCACGGGTTGCCGAGTGGTGCAGAGACTGCGCAGGTCTGCTACCAGCAGACTCCCTTGAGGGGTGAAGCTTCTCTGGGGGATGCCCACCCGGAGAGCTTCCGCCTGTCTGCGTCTTTGGTCCAGCTTCGTCTGAATTCGCTCCAAAGCTTTACCAAATAATCCCGCCGGCTCTATCGAGTGGTGGAGAAAAGGCACCTTCTGTCCCTCCGGGAGATCCGTCAGAGTCATCCAGAAGTGGTGGATCGTGATGATCACTTCCGCCATCCCCCTGCCCTGTACAACACCAGCTGTCCCCATCATACAGAGAACAAAGTCTGTTGCTCTGCGGGCTTCATCCAGCAAGTCGGCAGCCGCCTGCTTGTCCGTTGTTGTTTGAAGTTGTTGCAGCTTTTCCGCTAGGTAAGCCTGCATTAACGTGGACGCGTTCATGGCGCGTGCCGCGAGTCCCTGAGCCCTGTAGCATTTCTCGAGAAGAGACGCTGAGGCTCGACAAGCCTTGCTGGGAAGAGTTGGTTTTGTTCCTGATGATTTAGGAGCCAGGTGAGATGCTAGTGTGTCCTCGATCTGAGGTATGTTAGCTATTCCCACTTCATCCATCCCATCCACGTCGAGGAACTGTGAGAGGGGGAGAAGCATAGGGGCTCGTGGCTAAGTCCAGGTGCGCGTTAGTTCTGTCAGAAAGTCCGGGGACATGGGCATCTTTTGCCTCGTGGTGGCCTGCTGCTTCGAGTAATAATAGTTTCTTGCCAGCCTCGTGACCTGTTGGCGAGGCGGAGGTTCAGGCAATGGGATATGCAGTGCGTCCGTTGCTCTGTGGCACAAGTCGAACAGAGCAGGGATAGAAAAGTCAGTTTCCGAGAGCACAGGTACTGGGGTCTGGGAGAGATCTTCACCCTGATCCTCCAGTTCCACGTCTGCCACCTCCGTTGAAAATTCGCCCGAGGCTGAAATCAAGATCTCGTCCTCGTTCATCATGCCCCGGGTGTCGAATTCGACTGTTAGGTCCACCATGGGAGCCAGCACGTCAGGGTTGTCGCCCCATTCGACACGTGTGCTGTCATGTAGAGCCATGTTCTCCAACTTCGGCGTGGGAGTGAGGGGCTCCGTGGTGTCCGCGTCGGCTGGTGACCTGTCTGCTCTACCCCTGTCCGAAAAACAAAAAGTCAAAAATCTGGGAGTGATAATGGATCCTTCCATGAAACTCAACAGTCATGTAAACATGATCGTCAAATCCTGTTTTTTCCAGCTGAGGCGTCTGTCTAAGCTGAAGCCCATATTATCCAAAAAGCACCTGGAGACAGTGATTCACGCATTCATTACATCTAGGCTTGATTACTGCAATTCACTTCTGTTTGGCGTCAGTCAAGCCACCATTGCACGATTACAACTGGTTCAGAACGCAGCTGCCCGATTTTTAACCAGCACACGCAAAAGAGAGCACATTACACCAGTCTTGGCCTCCCTTCACTGGCTACCGGTTCATCTTCGAATCCAATTCAAAATTCTCATGTATGTCTACAAATCGCTGAACAGTCTCGCCCCCGCCTATCTCTCGGATCTGATACACCCATATGTCCCTCCACGTGCTTTGAGGTCAGAGGATCAGGTACTCTTAATAGTTCCAGAAACTCGCCTTAAGCGCAGGGGTGACAGGGCGTTCTCTGTAGCAGGCCCAAGACTCTGGAACGAGTTACCGCTGCTCATCAAACAGGCCCCCTCCCTCTCGGTTTTCAAATCCCGGTTAAAAACTCACTACTACTCCATTGCTTTCAATGCCAGCTGATTTGTATTGGATCGTTTGATTTATGATCTGCAATGTTTTTATGTTTTTCGTGTTGTACTTCATTGTCTGTGTTGCCTGTTGCGTGTTTGTTTGTCCAGCACTTTGGTGTGGACTTGTTCCTGTTTAAAGTGCTTTATAAATAAAATGGTATGGTATGGTATGGCTTTGGCAACAAGGTCAACCCGATGCCGTAGCACCGCATCTATCATGAGGCTGCATTGTGGGCAAAAGTCGGGCGTATCCAGTGCTGTTTTTGCATGAAGCATACCCAAGCAGACTGGACAGGCCTCGTGGGTGTCCGTTGCTGCGAGGGAAAAGCCACATCTGCTGGGACAGGCTCGCGAAGTTGGGCTCGCCGTCTCGTTGGTTTTCCTTAGAAGTCTCGCCTTTCGTTTTCCTGTCTCCGGAGGCATGTCCGAGATGAGGCGAGCGAGTCCTACCAGAATCTTCTTTCTTTTTTCTTGAAATGTCTCCTCCGTAGCCTCACTTTCGCTGGCTAGCTCGCTATGAGTTAGCGAGGTAGCTTTTTTTGTTTTGTTTGTGGCATAGTTAGTGCCGTTGAGCGAAGCAACCTGTAGAGAGAGGAGAAGAAAATACTTCGGGGTTAAGAGAAAAGTGCCGGACCAGCTTTCGCTAGCCCAGTAGTACGCAGGAATAATTATTTGTGCGCTCTGTGTAAGGAGCAAGCTCACCTCTGGTTGAGCGATGAAGCAACAGAGAAGTTCCGCGAAAAGGTAGTTCAGGTTTAAGCGAGGTGAAGGGCAAAAAAGAGAAAGACGGAGAGGCGCAAGCCGCTTAAGTTCCCAGAGGGCGGGGCCTCTGGCGCGGCAGTGACGCCCCTAGCCGTTAAGGCGTGAGTATATGTGACTGGCCACAGCAAAACCAGGAACAAGTCTCTCACACTCAAACTGGAAAAAAACAAGAAAAGCTTCAAGTTCTCCCATACCTTATATGCAGATTGCCAACATTGAAATGGCTGTATCTTCTTCTTTTTTTTTTTTGAGTGCCATGTGCTTGGCATCATAGGATAGCTTAGAACCCACACTTGCAGATTCTGTAAATAACTCAAAATGACCGAGGGGAGACTTGTTCCTGGTTTTGCTGTGGCCAGTCACATATTCCTTCAGGTAATCGCGCGGGGGCGCAATTCCCATAGCAAGTATATTGCACCGAGAGACCAACTGAAAGGGAACAGTTTGCTACCTGCATCTAACTTGTGACCTTGAAGACCTCTTTACTTTGATACAATGATTGCATTCAAACACATTATGTCAGCTCTCACATAAATTATTTGTTTTAGCTTCAGTTTCTTTCAGCCACCTGAGTCTATTTTAACTGGTAATTTGACTACGCTCAGGCTAAGAAAAACAGAACCTGTTTTAGTGCTGACAATCCAAATGACAGCAGACGTCCATGAAAGTCGTTGCCTGCTGTCTCAAACAATGTTAAAGACAAGTTGTATTATCTCGTGTAGTTTATAAAAGCTGTATCATACTGTGTAATAACTAACATGCCAATTGTTTTTCTCTGTCTCTATTGCAGATACCTGGAGGCCTACCTCAAAACTTTCATAACCTCAGCAGAAATACATTTTATGTTGGGATTACCAGTGACGTACTACGTGTTCACCGATTCACCAGAAAACGTTTCAAATTTAGTTCTTGGTCCGCAGCGATAACTAAAAGTTGTACGGGTGGATAAGCAAAGCAGATGGCAGGACATCTCCATGATGCGAATGAAGACGATATCAGAGATGATTGAAAATGAGCTCCGACACAGCTTCACGCATGTCTTCTGTTTTGACGTGGATCAGAAATTTATAGGGAGGTTTGGGTCTGAGGCTCTGGGAGAGTCTGTGGCCATGCTCCATGCCCACTACTACAAACTTCCGAAGTACAGGTTCACCTATGACCGAAATATGTATACAGTATACAATATGTACATAATATATATATATATATATATATATATATATATATATATATATATATATATATATATATATATATATATATATATATATATATATATATATATATATATATATATATATATATATATATATATATATATATATATATATATATATATATATAATATATATATATATATATATATATATATATATATATATATATATATATATATATATATATATATATATATATATATATATATATATATATATATATATATATATATATATATATATATATATATATATATATATATATATATATATATATATATATATATATATATATATATATATATATATATATATATATATATATATATATATATATATATATATATATATATATATATATATATATATATATATATATA
>JBBPBX010007670.1:26806-43725 GCA_038048925.1 Garcialebias charrua | reverse complement strand
CGACTTACGAACGAGTTCCGGACCTAAGGACCGTTCGTAGGTCGAAAATGACGTAAGTCGGAACCCACAGGAGCCGCCACTGTTTTTTTTTTTTGTACACGTACAGTACTGTACAGTTATCCTACGCCTATCCTAACACAGTGCCCTACATAAATATAAAAAACACATTAAACACATTACAGTATTTAAAAAAATAAAATTTCTTACTTTGAGCTGCTCAAGCTTGTCTCCGTCTTTTAGCATGTTAGCTCCTTGCACGTCCAACCTCTGCAGCTTCATACTGCTTCACGCGGTCCAAACTGTTTACAGGAAGGACTGTTAGCATGTTAACTCCATACATTTGGAGCAATCATGAAGAAAAAATATTTAATAACTTACTGGGAGCCGTTTCTCCTTCCAGCAGGCTCCGCGCTGCTAGCATTAGCACCTCCATAGCTGCGCATGTTAGCCCTTTGTCCAGGCTGGAGACTCCGGTGGAGCTAACGTTAACATGTTAGGTGGTGGCTGTCCGGTCACATTAAGCTGTCTAATGCTTCACGCGTTCCACAGCGTCTTTTCCCTTCGTATATCCATCCAACCACAAACCCCCCGTTCATCTGAAGTGCCTGTGTCCATGCGGAGAAACCTCTGAACCCGTAGCAGGCTGTCCAGGCCAGAGGTAAAAGTCTCCGGTGGAGCTAACGTTAGCATGTTAGGTGGTGGCTGTCCGGTCACATTAAGCTGTCTAATGCTTCACGCGTTCCACAGCGTCTTTTCCCTTCATATATCCATCCAACCACAAACCCCCCGTTCATCTGAAGTGCCTGTGTCCATGCGGAGAAACCTCTGAACCCGTAGCAGGCTGTCCAGGCCAGAGGTAAAAGTCTCCGGTGGAGCTAACGTTAGCATGTTAGGTGGTGGAGTCCGGTCACATTAAGCTGTCTAATGCTTCACGCGTTCCACAGCGTCTTTTCCCTTCGTATATCCATCCAACCACAAAACCCCGGTCAGATGCAGGTAATGTGTCTGTGCGAAGCACCCACTGAACCAACATGGTACAGGTGATGAGCTAACAGAGCTAAAAACATTGCGACCGGAAGCCACCGCAACAAAAGTGATGTAATTCGGGTTAAAAATAATAAAAAATAATAATTTTAATAATTATTATTTATTTATAAAGCCATTTAAAACAACCACAGCTGCAACAAAGTGCTGTACACATGAAATTAAGAACATATAAAAAAAATTCTTCATATTTTTATTAAATATGATACGTTCGTATGTCCGAGTAGCCGTAGGTTGAGGGCGCCGTAAATCGAGGACTCCCTGTATATATATATTTAATTTAATTTTATATTTTTATTAATAAGATGCGTTCGTAAAGTCAGATCGCCATAAGTCGAGACCGCCGTAAGTCGAGGACCACCTGTACTATTAAAAACATTGTGGCTGAACTGAAAATGACAGAGACTTCCTGCCCTCCGATACAAATGAATTATTTCATCATGGCTCCAAGGTTTGAACCCCAGTGAGTCAGAAGCTGTCTGAGGTGACGCCTCCCACCATTTGCAGCTGAACTTCACCAGGCTGCAAATTAGAAAATATAGAAGTCAGCAGGGGAAAATATAGAAGTCAGCAGGGGAAATATAGAAGTCAGCACACATCCACAAGGATGTGTGCTGAGCCCCCTTCTATTCACCCTGCTAACACATGACTGCACACCATCGTACAGCTCCAACCACTTCATCAAGTTTGCGGATGACACAACAGTGGTAGGTCTCATCAGCAACAACGATGAGACGGACTACAGGAACGAGGTGAGCCGCCTGGCCTTGTGGTGCGGACACAACAATCTCACTCTCAACGTGGAGAAGACAAAGGAGATTGTTGTGGACTTCAGGAAGAGGGATGCCCAACATCCTCCTCTGACCATCAACAGCACCGCAGTGGAGAGAGTGGACAGCACCAAGTTCCTGGGAGTGCACGTCTCAAAGGACCTGTCCTGGAGCAGGAACACTGCAGCACTGGCAAAGAAGGCTCACCAGCGTCTCTACTTTCTCCGCAAGCTGAAAAGGGCTGGAGCTTCAACCCCCATCATGAGCACCTTCTACAGAGGTGCCATAGAAAGTGTCCTGACCAGCTGCATCACTGTGTGGTTTGGTGCATGTACTGCATCCTGCCGCAAGAGCCTCCAGCGCATTGTGAGAGCAGCTGAGAAGATCGTGGGCACCTCCTTGCCCTCACTGCAGGACTTACACAGCAAACGCCTCACTCGGAAAGCCCACCGCATGGCAGGTGATCCCACACACCCACTACACAGCTGCTTCAGACTGCTGCCATCAGGAAGGAGACTGAGGAGTCTCCAGGCTCGAACCAGCAGACTGAGAGACAGCTCTGTTCATCAGGCAGTCAGAATGCTAAACACTCTGCCTGCTCTGCCTCCCCTCCCATTTGAACTGCCTTAACACTAAAACTTTCTCACATACTATCACTCAACACAAAGTTTTTAACACTAGACTCTGTGTCACCAAACGGGTTTTCACTAAACTCTCGGTCATGTGCTCATACAGTTTGCACTACTTCTCATACTTGCACTAATGTCTGTATTACATCACTGCCTATAATCATAATACTGTTTACATTCTCTGTTTACATTTATTAATACTGTTTACTTTTATTACTACTGCTTACATGTAATTACTACTGTTTACATTTATTTACACTACTCTAATATCTACACCACTGCTGGTACATATACAGTGTGCTCTGAACGGTCTTATTTAGGGATGCCCAATGTGCCTTACTGCATATGCCACTTTTTGCCTCTACAACAACATCAACTACTACCTCATACATATACTGTGTACATTGACTCATACGCTGCTTTGCCACTTTGCAAATGTCAATGCTAGAAACCTTTAGTTTATTTTAGTTATACTTTTTATACTCTTTTTTTATACCACTATGCAAAAAAAAAAAAAAAAAAAAAACAACTCAGGACAGTGTTAGTTTTACTATTTTTATGCTTATGTCTATTATTATATGTTTCAGTGTTTCAATGTTTAGATGTTTACTGTTGCACCGAGGGACTGAGAGAAACGCAATTTCGGTCCTGTGTATGTCCTGCACTGTACATATTGCAGATCTGACAATAAAGTTGACTTTGACTTTGACTTTTGACTTTGAAACAGAAGGAGGGGAGAGGAGAGTATGGGTGGTGGAGGGTGAGTGTTGTACTGCTAAAGCCTGTCTTTAATACCCTGTTAGTTTTGTGATGCATCACAGCTCAGAAAGAATAATAAATAAATAAAAAGTAAATGATCTGAGTAAGTTTGTTGTTCTGGGCTGAAGAGAGAAAGAGAAGGAGAAAGGAGCAAAGACATGAGGAGGCGGAAAGGAAGTACTCTGTGGGCGATGGAGTCAGACCCCCTCTCCCTCCTTAGCAGTGACTGACGTCAGAATGTGTTAGGCGCGTGGGCTGAAGGGCGGGATGGATGGGGCGTGGGGGCGATGGAGTGGGAGGTAATTGGAGGGGCGTTGCATTGACTCACCAAGCGACAGTGAGCAAAAATAAAACCTGTGGGCAGGGAAATGGCACAGTGTTTTTCATACTCCCTCCACCAAAAGGACTGCGGAAATACAAAAAAAAAAGAAGAAGACATATGTTTCATCTCTGGCATCAGTCTCTGAGTTTGTCCTTTTTTATCCACTCAAACAAATTTCCCCTCACTCATTAATCTGAATTTTCCCTCAACATCTTTATCAACGTCACCACGTCCTGTTTCAGTTTGTCTTTGTTTTCCGTTATATTGTAGATTATGCACATTGTTAAATATACATTGCATTTTATTTGTGTTTTCTGATCACTCTTTTTTAGCATTATGCTTATACAGGTGGTCCCCGACTTACGAGCGAGTTCCATTCCTACGAGGTGCTCGTAACACGAAATCTCGTATGTCGGAACCCGAAACACGTGTCGCTCGTAAGTCCGGATTTTCGGTCGTAAGTCGGAAAATGTATGCTAGCGCTACTACGAACACCCGTTTTTCAACACAAACGTACATACTAGTTCATAAACATGCACGGAGGGGGGAGACGGCNTAAATTCCCCTTCTTCATCGCTAAACTGGACTTTTATTTTGGTTTTTTGCCAAAAGTCAAGTAATCGCTTCCTCCTCCGCAACTCCATGACTGAAATGAATTAACTTGTCACGAGCGAATAATAACCCATGTCCTACCTGGCTGCGCGACGTTCTAAATATTTCCTGGTGGGCTGTGGGCTGTAGGACCAAGGCTCCTTGTTTTTATTTTTATTTTTTAGAACTTTTTATTAACATATAAAGTTTAGAAATACAGCAGCGGCTGCAGCCGAGCCAGCTCATGCTTGTCACGACTCGGTTCCGGTGAAACACGCAGACCCAGAATGCAGGCGAATAGGACTCAGAGACACGGAGTGTAAAATAATAAACACTTTAATTATGAAAACAAAATGACTGACGGTGCAGTCACTTACAAACGAGGGAAAATGATAAATGGCTCCACCAGACATCAGGGATGTATGATTATGACCCGGCGAGGAACAAATGCCATTGTGCCAAATGCCTTTCCACTGATGCCATTGTGCTTGCTCAGGATGGGAGACCATGGCGAAGCCAAGATTTGACTTGTTTGCTAAATTCATTAGATAGCAAACTTTACTAGTCAAACCGGAATTTTAATAGTAGGAGCTGCTAGCTCCCGCTAGCTTCAACACGAATTTAGCTTTGAGAACCACGTAGCTGCACTTATTGTTCGCTTACCTGCTGCCTCTCTCAACTTCCTGTGTCCTTTGGACTGTTCTGGACTCTCTCCTGTACTCCTTTAAGGTAATGCTCGTTCGAGTTACATCTCTCTGCTTCTTGTATATCTTTTTCGGAGCCGTGGGCCTGCTGCTAGCGGCTAGCTCTGTGCTAGCCTCCACCGGCTCGTGGATGTTGACGTATTCCGCTTCGCAGTTGTTTGAACTTAACAACTGCTCCATTCCTCTTTCTATTTCCACCATCAAACAACTGGGACTTCTGCGTAGACCTCGTTACATCCATAGAAGCTCTCGAAGGAAAACCGTTTATTCTCAAGCGAACTCGGATTCGATTAGTGCTGCCTGGGCTGAAAGACGTGTCGCACCTCGATGGCGTCATCAGAACGCTGCGTCTGTAGGCCTTTGTAGTCCTCTGCGCACGAAGTGGCGAGGAAAACGTGGAGTGGACTTCAGTCTGCTTAAACCGGTTCAAAAAGCTCCTATTCCAACTGGTATTAAATTAGAACTTTTCAATGTGCAGTCACTTTCCAACAAGTCATGTTTAATTCATGATCACATTCTGGAGAAGAACTTGGACCTCATGTGTCTTACAGAGACGTGGCACCAACCAGATGTGTTCAGTTCTCTGAATGAGGCGTGTCCCTCTGGATACAGTTATCTGCAGAGAGCCCGCAGCACTGGCCGCGGTGGTGGTCTGGCTGTAATTTATCGCAGTAATTTAAAATTGTCTCATCTGTCTTCTCAGGACTTTTCTTCTTTTGAATGTCTGGCTTTCAGCTTCAAAGCCCCACTCCTGATGAATGTTATATTAATTTATAGACCTCCCAAACCGCATGTTTCATTTAACTCAGAGATGCATGACCTCCTCACTTTTTTCTGCACCTCCCCTGTGAAGACTATTTTTCTTGGCGACTTAAATATCCACGTGGACAATTCTTCTTCACCTCTGGCAACAGATTTTAAGTCTCTTCTGGACTCTCTTAATCTCACTCAACATGTTGACGCCCCTACGCACAGCAGGGGGCATACTCTGGATTTGGTGATTACAGACACTGTACTCATCAATAACTTATCTGTATATGACCTGGGTGTCTCAGATCACAGGGTCATCTCCCTGGAAGTGCCTTCATCTTCGCCTGCTTCAAACCCAAAACGACCCATCCAGTTCCGTGACCTTAAAAACATTTCCCTTGATGTTCTGTCTGCTGATCTTCACACCCTGACCGCTGTCAATCATCCTTCTGCAGATGACTCTGTGGATTACTACAACCAATCTCTTCGGGAGCTCCTGGACCTACACGCCCCCTTGAAGACAAGACTGGTGTCTTTCTCGCGTTCAGCCCCTTGGTACACTGATGAGCTGCGCAAGATGAAGGCAACTGGCCGTGCTATTGAGAGACGTGTAAAATCATCTGGTCTGTCTGTGCATAAGCAGGCATATAAAGAACATCAGAAAGCATACGCCTATTCTCTTAAAGAAGCACGCTCCAAATATTATTCTAACATCATCAACACCTGCCCTGGAAACTCTAAACAGCTCTTCTCCACAATCACTCGTCTGCTTAATCCCATTAAGCAAACTCTTGAGGACTCTGCTCAAAAATGCGACCTGTTTCTTTCATCTTTTAAAACCAAAGTTGACACTATCAGATCTCAGCTCCACAACCTCCCCGTTCTCAGTGTGCCACCCACCCGTCTGCATTCTGGGACCCTAAACAGCTTTGACGAAGTTGTTCAGAGTGAGGTGGAGGCCATCATCAAGAAAATGAAGCCTTCATCCTGCGCCCTGGATCCTTTCCCCTCGTCTCTCATAAAAACCAATCATTCTGCAATAGGCCCACTTATCACTCAAATAATAAATCAGTCTCTACAATCTGGTCATGTTCCACTGCCTCTAAAAACCGCCATCATTAGGCCTCTTCTGAAAAAATCTAATTTGGATCCCGACATTTTTTCTAATTACCGCCCAATTTCACACCTCCCTTTTCTGTCTAAAGTGCTGGAAAAAGCTGTTGCTGCTCAGCTGCAGGATCACCTACAACAACACTCCCTGTATGAGAAGTTCCAGTCTGGATTCAGGGCAGCTCACAGTACAGAGACTGCATTGCTGAGGGTTACCAATGATGTCCTCTTGGCTGCTGACACTGGCTCTCCCTCCATCCTTGTCCTCCTTGACCTCACTGCAGCCTTCGACACTGTGGACCATAGTATCCTCCTCCACCGTCTTCATGTGGAGGTCGGTCTCTGCGACACCGTCCTGGACTGGTTCAAATCTTTCCTCTCCAATAGGCTGGAATGTGTTAGTCTTGGCAACGCCACGTCCCAGACAGTCTGTGTCTCCTGTGGTGTCCCTCAGGGGTCGGTTCTGGGGCCCCTGCTGTTTTCCCTTTACATGCTGCCTTTAGGTCAAATTATTAATCAGTTCAACATTTCTTTTCACTGTTATGCCGACGATACACAGCTTTACATCAGGACTGGAGCATCCTCATCTTCCACCTTGTCATCTCCATCTTCACTCACTGCCCTCTCTGCCTGCCTGGAGGCAATTAGGGCATGGATGAATCAGAACTTTCTTCAATTAAACTGCTCCAAGACTGAGGCCATACTGATTGGCACCCCTCACCAGGTACAAACATCTCCTATAACAAGACTTTCCTTTTCTGGACAAGACATCCCCCTCTCCACCTCTGTTACTAATCTTGGAATAAAAATGGACTCCAATCTTACATTTGAAAATCACATTAAGCATCTGTTTAAAACTTGCTTCTTCCATCTTCGAAACATCTCCAGACTTCGCCCATCCCTAACTTTTTCCGATGCTGAGAAGCTCGTCCATGCTTTTGTCTCCTCCAGGCTCGACTACTGCAACTCCCTGTTTATTGGAATCCCTGGCAAAAACCTTCAGAAACTTCAATATATTCAAAACAGTGCAGCAAGGATCTTGTTGAGAGTTCGTAAATTTGAACATATTACGCCCATTCTCCATAACCTTCATTGGCTTCCTGTCGCCTACAGAATTCAGTACAAAACTGCTCTCATTACACATCAATGCTTACACGGAACTTCACCAGATTATCTGAAGGATATTCTTATTCCATACTCATCCACCCGTTCGCTGCGGTCACAGAACAGTAATCTCCTTCACATTCCGAGAACCAAATTAAGGACCATGGGAGACCGGGCTTTCAGTGTGGCTGCCCCCCGCCTGTGGAACTCTCTTCCTGACTGTCTGAGAGCCCCACAGTCTGTGGTTGACTTTAAGAGCGGCTTGAAGACCTTTCTTTTCAACCGAGCATACTCTACCTCCTCATGATTCTACTTTTGATCTTAGCTGATACTGTTATTGATTTTAATTGTTTATTTATTTAATTGTTTTATTATTTGTTTTATTGACATTTAATTATGTTGCACCTTGTAGCACTTTGAGATTTTCATTAATGAAAAGTGCGTTATAAATTGAATTCATTATTATTATTATTATTAAATGAAATGAGAGGGCTTTTAAACTACGAGGGAGAGTGAGTAAATCAGAGCAGCTTGGCAGGTGGCTGATGACAACAGGTGAAAGCGATTAGGGATGCAGACTGGAACTGAGGAGTGAGTGAAAACAGAAAAAGCAGACAGGCACAGAGCCTGACAGGCGCAGAGCATGACAGAACCCCCTCCTCAAGGGTGGCACCCGACACCCCCAAGAAGGGCCCCCCACAAGAACAAGGGCGGGCGGAGGGAGGCAACAGGCAGGACGGCGGGCAAACACCAGCCAGATCCGGGAGGCGCCCAAGAGGACGCCCATCACCATCAGCCAGATCCGGGGGTCGCCCAGGAGGTCGCCCATCACCATCAGCCAGATCTGGGGGGCACCCAGGAGATTGCCCATCGCCATCAGCCAGATCTGGAGGACGTCCAGGAGGTCGTCCATCGTGCGGCGATACGTCAAGCGGGCGACCAGAGTAACGTCCAGCAATGGCAGGAAACATAACCCCAAGGTCAGGGAAGTCGTGGGCCGGAACACCTTTGTCGTCGGCCGGAACACCTTTGTCGTCGGCCGGAACACCTTCGTCGTCGGCCGGAACACCTTTGTCGTCAGTCGGAACACCTTCGTCGTCGGCCGGAACACTTTCGCCGTCGGCCGGAACACTTTCGCCGTCGGCCGGAACACAGTCGTTGGCCGGAACACAGTCGTCGGCCGGAACACAGTCGTCGGCCGGAACACAGTCGTCGGCCGGAACACAGTCGTCGGCCGGAACACAGTCGTCGGCCGGAACACAGTCGTCGGTTGGAACACAGTCGTCGGCCGGAACACAGTTGTCGGCCGGTACTATGCCGTCGTCGACGCCAGGACCCCCGTCGTCGGGCGACGAGACATCGTTGGGCACCGAGATACCATCGGGCGCCGAGGCGGGCAATGAGACGTCGTCGGATGCCGAGGCAGGCGAGGAGACATCGTCGGGCGCCGAGGCGGGCGAGGAGACGTCGTCGGGCGCCGAGACGGGCGAGGAGACGTTGGGCGCCGAGGCGGGCGATGAGACGTTGTCAAGCGCTGAGGCGGGCGATGAGACTTCGTCAGGCGCCGAGGCGGGCGATGAGACGTCGTCAGGCGCCAAGGCAGGCGAAGAGACGTCGTCGGGCGCCAAGGCGGGCGAAGAGACGTCGTCGGGCACCGAGGCTGGCGAATAGACATCGTCGGGCGCCGAGGCGGGCGAAGAGACTTCGTTGGGCGCCGAGGCGGGCGGCGAGACGTCGTCTGCTTCGTCGAGACCCTCTGAGATGTCGTCTGCTTCGTCGAGACCCTCTGAGACATCGTCTGCTTCGTCGAGACCCTCTGAGACATCGTGGGGACCCTCTTCATCGGAACCCTCATCGGGAAGACCCTCTGAGACGTTGTCTACTTCGTCGAGACCCTCTGAGACGTCGTGGGGACCCTCTTCGTCGGGACCCTCATTGGGGGGACCCTCTGAGACGTCGTGGGGACCCTCTGAGACGTTGTGGGGACCCTCTTCATTGGGACCCTCGTCGTGGGGACCTTCTGAGACGTCGTGGGGACCCTCTGAGACGTCGTGGTCTACAGCAGCCGAAGCGTCGAGGTCTGCAGCAGTCGAAGCGTCGAGGTCTGCAGCAGCCGAAGCGTTGAGGTCTGCAGCAGCCGAAGCGTCGAGGTCTGCAGCAGCCGAAGCGTCGAGGTCTGCAGCAGCTGAAGCGTCGAGGTCTGCAGCAGCCGAAGCGTCGAGGTCTGCAGCTGCCGAAGCGTCGTGGTCTGCCGCAGATGGTTCAGAGTCATTTGCAGCTGGTCCCTGATCTCCAGCGGCAGGGAGGACCTCAGCAGGAATGAGAACCCCTGGTGTAGTTCTCAGTCTGGGTGCCGGCACAGGTCTCAGTCAGGGCACTGTCACGGGAACTGGGTCTGATGCAGCTGGTTCTGAGGAGCTGAGAATTGTATCATCCGGTGAACTCAGCTGTAAGGCAGATGGTGTGTGGCAAGGCCCCCCAGGCTGAGCAGCAGGAGTGGAACCAGTCCAGGAGGTACTGGCATGTGAAGCTGCTGCTGGGCTCAGATGTTCAGCTGTGGGTGGAGGGGTGAGAGCTGCAGCTGTCTGTGAGCTCTGATGTTCAGCTGTGGGACGTTCAGCTATGGGACGTTCAGCTGTGGGACATTCAGCTGTGGGACGTTCAGCTGTGGGTGAGTTGGGAGGCGGACCTGGCTGAACGCGAGCAAGCAGCAGTGAACGTAACACACAGCTCTCCTTCCACGCCTGATCGAACAGCTGCCACGCCCCCGGCGAGTCGTCTTCGTTGTTAGCTCCAGTGTATGAGGAAATTATGTCCTCTGCTGCGATTAAGCTGCTCTACCAATCACTGGAGCTGCAGACGTCCTCTCCCCTCAAGGCAGGTGCGCAGGGGCGTGTGACTTCCACGCTCCCAACAACAGGAGCGCATGGGCGCGCAGCCTCCTCCGTCAGCTCCCGTCTCCCCTCAGTCCTATCAGAACCGCTGTCAGCACATGGGCTGACACATGCCTCCCCCCCCTTTAAAAATGTCCCCGGCATTTCTGACAGCCGACGTGGAGAGTTTGACGGTGGGCGGGGCTGGAACCCGGAAATGTCAGCTCGTTCAGTCCGGCGGTGACGTGGACTGAGAGTCGTACTGGATCCATCCAAAACCCAACTGGGTCCGAGTCCTCGTCCGAGTCGGACCACAACAAACCGAGTGTTGGAACAAAGGGGGAAGACGGTCAAAGAGTTGCACGGCCGCCTTTGAGCTTCCTCCTCGACCAGAAGCGGGGATGAGAGAATCTCTGTCTCCGAGCTGTAGTCCCCCCAGCCGGTCTCTGCACGAAATCCGTACATGTGAATGACGGTCGGCTCGTCCTGTCCTGGGGCCGCGTCCATCAGTCGCTGAGCGGGTCTGCTGTTCCGCCTGCGGGTCCTGCGATTTCGTGATGGCCGGGTCATACTGTCACGATTCGGTTCCGGTGAAGCACGCAGACCCAGAATGCAGGCGAACAGGACTCAGAGACACGGAGTGTAAAATAATAAACACTTTAATTATGAAAACAAAAAGATTGACGGTGCAGTCACTTACAAACTAGAGGAAATGATAAATGGCTCCACCAGACATCAGGGAGGTATGATTATGACCCGGCGAGGAACAAATGAAATGAGAGGGCTTTTAAACTACGAGGGAGAGTGAGTAAATCAGAGCAGCTTGGCAGGTGGCTGATGACAACAGGTGAAAGCAATTAGGGATGCAGACTGGAAATGAGGAGTGAGTGAAAACAGAAAAAGCATGACAGGCGCAGAGCCTAACAGGCGCAGAGCATGACAATGCTCATGCATTTTTTTTGTCTCCCACTCGACCTGTCAATCAATTGAGTAGGCGTGTCAGCAAATGACCAATCAGCGACCTCAGTTTGTCCCGTAGGTACACGCTCTGCACGCAGCTGCTAAAATTACAACAAGAATTTGGAGCGAAAACGCTAGCATTTAACGCGAGAACGAAAGTAGAGCTGTGCCAGCGAACGCGTGCGTACAGAATGCGCGCGTAGAGCGGCGTACAGGCAGTATGCTGAGCTCTGCCAGAGGCTTAACTGTTAACAGTATCATGCTGCTAACAGGACCATGTTGCTAACATAACCTCACTGTCATCAGGACCACTCTGCCAATAGGTCCATGCTGCTGTAGATTTAGTTATTTTTCACTTTTGGTGCCTTGTTTTTGTATTTTTGTTGTATGCTTTTGTATAGCTGAACCCAACTTATGAGAATTGTGTTGCTATTGTTCGGTGTATTTGTTTTTTTTTTTGCACTATTAGTGACTAGAGTATGACTTAGATCTTTTAGCATACCATTGGGCGTTCGCTTAATGTACCTCTTAGTTTATATCTTTGATCCTTATTTACTGTTTCTTTTTACACTTTATATTTTGCTATTGTTGGATGTAATTGGGACCCTGTGTACAGAATTTCATTCCACCTCGTGTACCACATGTGATGCGAATGGCAATAAAGAACCTTGACTTGACTATAACATAGTATAGAACTTATGTGGATGTATGTAAAGTTTGGAATAAATACATCAACTGGAATTCTCTTTTGGATGTATACATGCTATATTACTAAATAACAAATAGATAACCTATGAGTAACTTATCCATAACTTGTCCCAAGCTTATACATAACCTAAGTGTATATCAGCATTTTTTGACTTGTGCAGAGCTTATGATCAAAGTTAGTTTAACTTGATCATAAGCATGTTGGAGTATATTGCAACAAGGGTGGCTGTCACACAGTGACATATAGCGTCAGCAGCATATGAAAAAAATGCTAAATAACCTGACGTCAGTGATATAAGTTGGGTGTAAGTTTTATTAAGTTACCAGCACGCTAATATTTTAAAAATATTACAATCACTGTATCACTTTGTCCCTTTGCCTTCTCCTGACCCTGACGTCCTACACTCTGGGTGTCTTGCTGTATTTGGGTCTTTCTATTCCAAGTAGAAGCTTTTATGGGCATTCTACATGCAAGCAATGATGTTTTTATGGTAAGGTTGCATACAGGGGAACAAAGTAGGCAAGAAGTTAGAGCAAAGAGAAAAGAGTGCTCTGCAGTTAAGGTATCTGAATCAGAGAGAGAGAGATGTTTTCAAACTATAAAGCAGCTCGGGTATGGTGGAAAACATGCAGGAAGCAAAGCAAGAGATTGGAAAAAGAGCAAATGAAGAAAGAGCACAGCTGCCAAATCGCACACTGAAACGCCTGTTTGCTCTCTCCTTACAAAGGTGCACCAAATGTGGTGCAGTTGTCAGCTTGTCCCTCACAAGCAGCAAAGAAGCCATGTCTAACCTAACAACTGTGTGTCTGCCAAATGGAATGCAGGCCAGGGTCAGTGGCGGAGGCCTCAAGCCTCCGAGAGACTATTCTGAGAGCAAGAGCTCATCTCTGTTCTAACCCTATACTTGCATCTTGTGACTGTGGTTAAAAATGGGCCTATGTGCTCACTGAATCTAAAACACTATCACACAAAAAAGTCATGCAAGGGAGTTGATTACTGAATACAGTGGATGTGAAGCAAAGAAAGCATCATGTGTGTGTTTTGTAGCTTTTTTTGTGAATTTCTAGGGCATTAATATTCAAACTAAATATCCATTCATTTACATAACCTGCTTCAGTATTCAGATATTGCAGATATACAGTATTCTGAAAATGCAAGAATACAGGCATACTGTTTCTCAAAAAAATATGCTTAACCATGTAGAGCAGTCACAATGTGTGCATCGTCTGTGTCCGCCTGCAGTTCCAAGTTTCAGCCCACTGACCATATGCTGTAATCACAGTGTATTTAGCTTTATCTTTAGAGGGCTGGCATTCATAGCTCTTCTTTATGACACTTTAAACTTTAACTGCCTGGGTCTGACTGCTTCAACTCCACTTTAACTACAACTACCCTGAGGAACTGAGCAGCCTATGAGATTGAATGGAAGATAGTCACCATCAACCACATTGGTAGCAGCAGCAGCATGACAGTGAGCTGTCCTGAGACTTCAGCATAGCCATTTTAATGCCAATCAACCAATAACTTGAAATGTCTATATTTTTACAACAAGGGAGCAACACATTTAGTCCTCGTGATTTCAGTCCTACATAAAATGCATATGCTCCATGTCCCACAGCACAGAAATCAGGGTTGTTCATATATTTCATTTTTATTCATGTCCATTTATGAAATGGGTCTTGGCAGGTAAAGCAACATTCAAACCAGAGCTTCAGACAATAAACTTGGCTGATAGAGGATCAGGAAAGAACAACAATGAATTATTGAATGAACAACTGAAAACCTGGAGCAATATATGTACACTAGGTGGTTAAGTGACAATGTGTAATAAATGGTCAACTAGGACCTGGTGAAAAAAGGAAACATAAACCAAGAGCAGGAAGCAAAATACAAAACAGCAGTACAAATTGTAACGATCCAATAAAAATGCAATATAAAATACCCACAGATACTTTGTATTTTCATTGTATCCAAATTCAAATTTAACTAAATATAAAACAAGAATAATAAGAATAAAACACTACATAAGACTATATTTTTGTCATTGTCATAATTTCTTGGAAAGTCAGGCTAAGATCTTGGTCGTAAACAATCCCTGAACAATGATGCAGTATGTGTTCACAGAAGTTGTGTAACACATTCCCTTAGAGACACCTGTTGGGACACTTCGATTGCCACGACCCCCAAGATAGCCTGTCATCTTAGGTTCTTGCTCATGTGAGCTCCTGGGTGTCGGGGCAGTGCTGCTCTCTGGCAGAATACAAACAGGACTATTATAGGCATGTTTACGAGTACGTTGTCACAGTCCCCCATTTTAGGACAGGCTGAGTTAAGCGAGGGAGGTAGGACAGGATTGATGGCAGGCGAGACAGAGCAACCCCGTCTGGGCATCTGGGTCATATACCATGGCCTCTGCTTTCTCTGGTTTCAGCTCAAGTTGCTGTTTCATGTGGGCTCTCCAACAGGGGGACACTAACTATCAACATAGCTCTCCTGTGAAAGGCATAGGTCAGTGCACACATGTGGTAGCAGAGGGTCTGGTTGGTGCACACAATGAATCAAGTAAAGAGGGCACCCAACAGTGCAAATAAGCTCATAATAAGTGTTAAACGTGTGACTCCACCAAAGTTTGATCTCAGTCAAACCTATTGTTTTTTAAGCCAAAAATAAATAAAAAAACAAGAATTAAGTGCTCTATTGTTTCTTCACCTTCAGTCTTGTTTTGTGCTACCACAGCTATGCTGAAGGCCAGATTAGGCCCTGACCTGCAGACCAAGGAATCATTAAGGGCTCGTAAAGGGCTATGCTCCAAGCCTCCACTCAATAGACCTAGATCCAGATGAAGCCAATAGAGCTGATTGATTAGTCAAGCACTCAATGTACTGCACCCTTCATCAACTGATTTCCATTATTATTTTGTCCAGGTACTGTAACAGTTACTACACATAGACAAAGCATGCATGCATGGACCCACAGGCGCAAGCACACACACACTCTCACACACATACACACACACACAAACACACACACAAATACAGTATTCAGAAAATCATTCATTCAGACCAAGAAATAAAACCACACCACCATCACACACTTGTCTACAAAATGATAATGAGATACAAAAACAAAGAAAAACACTTTGAATTGGGGATAAAAAGTGATGGGGGGGGGGGAGCTTTGGGAATAAGTATGAAAGTTCTCACCTTCAAAGCAATGAGAGCAGTCTGACTGTCACTCAGAAGAGGGAGGTACCATTTGAAGGATCAGTCATCCTTGACAGTGCTGTCATGGAGAGCCTTAATTAGCCAGGATTACTTCCTCACTTAATGAAGCATGTGCTTCTTCGTCTCGGCCCGAATACCACTCTCCCCTCTTACTTTTTGCCTTCCCCCAGGTTTTCTCTTCTGTCTGTCTCCCTCACTCATTCTCTATTGCTCTTCCCTGAGCTTCAGATTTCTCTCTAGGCAGCTCTTTAAATCACTGTTCATACTGGAGACTTCTCACATCCTGTATCATAGACGCTCTGTCACTTTCACTAACCCAAGTGGGTGTGTGTTCATTCCCCCTTCACTCTCTAACTTGCTCAAGCACACTCGGTTCCTGCTTGATTGCAGCTTACACTGTTTGCCTCAAACTGTGGCACATAAACCAACAACTTTGGTTTGATGGTTTTCTATTTGATTGGGAGAACATCTTTTACATCAGATCAACAAACTACAATGAGTACTTATGAAGATGTTTTATTCAGGTTTTATCGGGGTCATTTTCACACCTGATAGTACACAGTACACTCGGTTCGATTGGGGACCAAAATTCAGAACATTTTTTACATTTTCAGCTGGTGCAGTTCTCATTCATACAGCACTGAGTCAATCGAGCCAACTTGTTCAATACAGAAACAACTGGACTTTATTTGTAGCAGACAAATAAAGTCCAGTTGTTTCTGTATTGAACACATTTTTTTGATTTTATCATGTCCTGGATGACTGAGAATCTTCACCAGCATACATTTTTAAATCTCCAAGTAAGAGCAGTCGAGGACGCTATGACTTAAAATCAGATGTAATGCTATAATGTAAACAGTGTTTAAATCTCGTGTGTCATTTAGCTCGAGGGTTATACGTTTTCCACAGTAATGTAGTTACATGGTCATCAAATTTGTTTTTACTAAAATGGTTAAAATAAAACTGGACTCTGAGCCTGTCTTAAATCAAAATACACATTTTTTGGGGTGATAATACATCAATAAGAAGACAAGTCAGAATGTGTTGAACATTTTATTTTCCTAAAAGATTTGGTTCACAGAAAATTGGTGCTATTCACAGTGCCAAGTCACAACAGAAGTTGTCTCAGGACACTGAACAGAAACAATCAAATATAAAAATAACAAGTTAACAGAAACTTTCAATATAAAAATAATAAGTTAACAGAAACTTTCATATAAAAATAATTTAACACTATTTATCTGAGGAGACTACTTTGAGTTTAACTCCATCATGTTATAAAAGAGCTACAGTAGTTAGCCAGAGTTCTTTCAGGATGAAATAATTTGAACTTCTGTTTGAATTTTAATTCTATGAACTTTTTCCTTTTT
>JBBPBX010007670.1:8139-26192 GCA_038048925.1 Garcialebias charrua | reverse complement strand
TCTACTCTGAGTCCCTCCCGGATGACTGAGCTTCTCACCCTATCTCTAAGGGAGAGTCCAGACACCCTGCGGAGAAAACTCATTTCAGCCGCTTGTATCCGAGATCTCGTTCTTTCGGTCACAACCCAAAGCTCATGACCATAGATGAGGGTGGGAACGTAGATCGATCGGTAAATTGAGAGCTTTGCCTTTTGACTCAGCTCTCTCTTCACCACGACAGACCGGTACAGCGCCCGCTTCACTGCGGACGTTGCACCTATCCGCCTATCGATCTCACGCTCCAGTTTTCCCTCATTCGTGAACAAGACCGAGATACTTAAACTCCTCCACTTGGGGCAGGACCTCCTCCCCGACCCGGAGAGGGCACGCTACCCTTTTCCGGCTCAAGACCATGGCCTCGGATTTGGAGGAACTGATCTTCATCCCGGCCGCATCACACGCGGCTGCAAACCGCTCCAGTGAAAGCTGTAGATCACGACCTGATGAAGCCAATAGGACCACATCATCTGCAGAAAACAGAGAAGTGATTCTAAGGCCACCAAAACGGATCCCCTCAACATCTTGGTTGCACCTAGAAATTCTGTCCATAAAAGTTATGAACTGCTGCAGAATATCAAACAAAATTATTATTATTATAATAAAAAAGAGACTTGTACAATCCAGTCCAGGTTAGCAGCAGCTACAGTATAAAATCAGATATGGTTCTTGTTGAGGAAAATGATCATATCTGCTTCTAAGGCAGTGTGTGTTCTGGACAGACTGTGTCTCCTGCAGTGGACAACATGTTTTCTGGGTGTGGGAGAAGCTTGAACACAAATATGAAAATGCAAGATCAGATCTGATAGCAAAGGATAAGTCTTGTGATGGTTCTACCACCACCAGAAGCAGGGTCCTCAGCTCAGACAGAACGGCTGGTGGAATGTCCTGTCCATCTGCAGCCCTCTCTGTGACATTATGGTCTGTGAGTCTTCCTCAGCAAAATCTCCTCCAGTGGAGACTTTCTGGACAGACTGCAAGGAGATGGTTCCTAAACAAACAACAGGTTCATCAGTATTATAAGTAAAAAGAGATTATTAAATCATTTTTAAGATTGAGAATGTATATAATTTCATCATTACTTACACTGCTCCTTCATTCTCAGGCCTTTCCACAGACTGCATGGTGACCCCATCATCTCCACAGTCTTACTATGTTGACCACAAAGAATATTACTAGCATTTAGAGTTCAGAGTTTAATAGCAGAAAGTGTCGTGTTTTTACACAAGGATTCGAACGACACTTTGTAGAGCAACTCAGAGAACGTCTTTAATCTTTGTAAACCCGGAAACAACCCCCGCACCCTTTCACAATAAAACCGGATACAGTTATACCAAATACATTGTACCACATCCTCCTTTCTTTGAGAAACAAAACATATATGACAGGGTGACTACCTCATATAGGGAAAACGCTTTTTGTTTTTCGATTTACATAACTCCTTTTTGTTTTCAAACAAATAACAGAACACCTCTTTTTTTTCAAACAAATAACAGAACACACTCTTTTCTGTTTTTCAACCAAATAACAGAACACACTCCTTTTTTTTTCTCTCTTCACACCCAATTCACTTTTACAAGTTCAGTCTTTGTGGTTTTATGACAACCCTGCCACATCTAGTCTTGACAGGACTTTGGTCAGCTGTCTTTGAAGTCAGAGTTGTTGAAACTGGTTGGTTCAATATGGCCCGGGCCTCTTCCGTTCTGATCGGTGAATCCGGGACCTGAACCTTAGGTGTGATTTCTGGCAATGGCTGCAGGAAGCGCCTATTTCTCCTGATGGCTCCTGAAGGGCTCTCCACAACGTATGAACGAGGTGTGGAGTGGGATGAAATAACAGTCCCTTCACACTTTGTGTCTGTAATCCATACTGGTTGTCCTGGTGAGAGTGGAGGAAGTTCTCTCACACGATGTCTCCTGTTATACACTGCACAGTCTTTCAACCTCCTCTCCTCTTCCTTCTTCTTCAGTGTAGTTTTGTTGGGCAGACTGGGCACGAGCAAAGAAGGAAGCTGGGGAACAGGTGTGCGAAGTCTCCTTCCCATTAGTAGTTGCGCCGGGCTATATCCATTAGCCAGCGGGGTCACTCTGTACGCCAGTAGTGCTAGATATGGGTCTTCTGCCTTTTTAAGCAAGTTTTTCACAGTTTGAACATACCGCTCAGCCTCTCCGTTACTTTGTGCAAACCTTGGGCTGCTTGTTGTGTGTTTGAAGCCATAAGCTGCTGCAAAGGTTTTGAAGGACTGGCTCGAGAACTGAGGTCCATTGTCACTGTAGAAAAGCTCTGGAATCCCATGTCTGGAAAAGATTGACTTTAGGTGTACTATGACGTCTTCAGATCTTGTGGATGACAGTTTTGCTATTTCCACAAACTTGGAGTAGTAGTCCACCAAAAGTACATAGTTGTTGCCGTTGAATGTAAAAAGGTCTGCTCCAATTTTCTGCCACGGTCTTTCTGGGAGTTCGCTTGGCATTAATGGTTCCACTGGGTTGGGACGCTCTTTAATGCATATTGTGCAGTTTTTCACAAGTTCATTTATTTGACCACTCAGGCCAGGCCACCACACTGTCTCTCTTGCTCTCTCTCTGCATCTGGACATACCTTGGTGTCCCTCATGTAGGGCTGAGAGAACGGAACCACGCATGGCAGAAGGAATCACTAGTCTGGTGTCTTTTAGCAACAACTCATTATACACTGTTAAAGTGTCTCTGTGTGGCCAATAAGCTTTTATTGGGCCCTTGAGATGGTTGTACTCTGGCCAGCCACTTTGACAAAATGACATGACTTCTGAGCAAATGCTGTCACTTTTTAGCTGTGCTTTTAGCTGTGTGAGGTACATAGAGCTAGCAGGCATGCTCTTTATAATTTCATCCACATAGATGTTTGTGTCCTCTAGTAGTTCAGCTGTGTTCTTAAAATCAGGGTCCTGATTAACTGGTGCACGTGACAGTGTGTCTGCTGTTAGAAGTGCCTTGCCTGGGGTGTGTGTGATGGTGTAACTGTACCTCATCAGTCTCATTCTGAACCGCTGGATCCTGGGTGGAAGTTCTGTTAGTGCCTGTTGTCCTAGCAGGCTGATGAGTGGCTTGTGATCAGTCTCTAAGGAGAAGTGTCTCCCGATGAGGAAATCTCTAAATCTTTCACATCCCCATGTTAGTCCCAGGGCCTCCTTCTCCACCTGTGCATATCTCTGCTCCATCTCTGTTAAAGAGCGAGATGCGTAAGCCACAGGTCTCCACTGCCCTCTCTCTTCTTGAAACAGAACTGCTCCCAGACCATAAGATGAGGAATCTGCAGACAGTTTTAAGTCTTTGTTAGGGTCGTAGAGTGCAAGAACCGATGTTGATGTTAGTTCTCTTTTCAGCTGATCAAATGTGGTTTGTTGTGCACAGCTCCAAACCCAGTGATTTTTCTTTGAGAGCAAGTCTCTTAGGGGCTTATCCTTTTCAGCCAAGCCTGGGATGAATTTGCCCAACTGGTTGACCATACCAAGAAAGCTGTGCACTTCACTGACATTTGTTGGCTCTTTCATTGCTAAAACTGCTTTTATTTTGTCTGGGTCCGGCTGGACTCCTGCTGCAGACAAAATGTGTCCGAGGAACTTTACTTCCTTTTTGCTTAGGTCACATTTATCTAGGTTTAATGTGACACCAGCTTCTTGCAGTTTATTGAGCACGGTGTGTAGACGAGCATCATGTTCCTGCTGGTCCTGTCCCCAAATGAGGATGTCATCCATGTGACAGACCACTCCAGGTAGTCCATTAAGGATCAGTGACATTTTTCGCTGGAAATGCTCAGGTGCAGAGGCTATTCCAAAAGGAAGACGGTTGAAGTGGAAGCGGCCAAAAGGGGTGATGAATGTTGTGTAGTGCGCTGACTCAGGAGACAATGGAACCTGCCAGAAGCCTCTGTTTGCGTCCAGCTTACTAAACACTTTAGCTCCTGCCAGTGATCCCAGTGTCTGTTCAACTGAAGGAAGGATGAACTTCTCTCTGCAAACAGCTTCATTTAGGTGAGTGAGGTCTACACAAATGCGAACAGAGTCATTTGATTTTGGTACTGGGACTATACCTGCACACCATTCTGTTGGTTCCTCAACTCTGCTGATTACGCCCATGGATTCCATGTTATTCAGCTCCCGCTTAACCTTGTCCATTGGAGAGATGGGGATCCTTCTTGGTGTGGCCAAGGAGAAAGGCACTGCATTGGGTTTCAACTTAATAGTGTATGGTTGTTGCATTAAACCCAAACCCTGACACAGTTTTGGGTAACTGTCTTTTAACCCATTAATGTCTATGCTGTCTGCTCTAGACACAAGATTTAACTTGACACTTGCGGGTCTGCTTAACAGTGCCATCTGCAGATCTTTGATAGCATACACATTTTCTTCTATCTGCTGTTCACCTTTACATAATGTCTCTTTGTACATACCCAACACATCTAGCGGAGTACCACCTGGTCCTAACAAAGGTCTATCTGGCATGCTCAACTCTGTCACATTTTGGTTTGTACAGTAAAACAACTGGGCTGGAATAACCGATACATCTGCTCCAGTGTCAATCTTAAACCTAACATTGTGGTTTCTGATAGTAAGGTCTGCATACCAGTGATCTGACCCTGCATCCACAGAACCAAGGAACACAGGTATGTCATTACTTTTCTCTGTTTCAACAACATGCACAGATTTAACAGATTTACACACCTTACTGTAGTGTCCTCTTTTACCACATGAGTGACAGGTTACATCCTTTGCTGGGCATTGAAATTTTCCATGTGCGGGTGTCTTTCCACACCTGTAGCACGATCTTTCATTTGGTGATTTGTCCTTATTAAAATATTTTGGTTGGCTGTGGGGCTTTGTTGTTGGATGCTTTTGTTTCCTATTTTTGGCAAACACAGCATCTATTTCCAACTTGTTGTCCCCTCTGATGTCCGTCTGTTGTCTTTTGATGGTTTCTGACTGCCGGGCCTGGTTAACAGCTTTCTCCAGAGTCAAATCTTTGTCCAGTTGAAGTCTCTCAGCTAAGCTGGTGTCCCTCAGTCCCACGACGAGGCGATCTCTTATTAACTCATCATGCAGTGCTCCATAACTGCAGTTTTCAGCCAAAGCATACAACGCAGTGACAAACGAGTCAACGGTTTCATTTACTTGTTGTATTCTCTGATTGAACCGAGCCCTCTCATAAATTGTGTTTTTCCTAGGCACAAAATATGTATCTAGGGTGTCTCTTACTGCCAGGTATTGCTGTCTTTGCATGTCCGATAAAGCCTGTCCCCGTAGGATATCATCTGCTTCATCCCCCATGCAGTATATGAGCGTATTTACCTGGTTAGCTTCTGAGCTTTGATGTAGGTTGCTAGCAAGACGGAACCTTTCAAACCTCCTTATCCACTTCTCCCATTGCTGTGGTTTGGAGAAATCAAATGGCTCGGGGGGCTGGATGGTAAACGTGGCGTTTGGGGGTAAATTGCCATTAGCATTGTAGCTGTTGACAGCCTGTTGCTGGTGCAGTTGAATGCGAGGCTGCGTAGCTGCTGCGTTAGCTCCCGCGCTAGCTCCCGCTTCTTCTTCAGACATTCTTCTGTGTCTTTAGCGCTTTTTTTCGCTCACCAAACTGTCTACCGTTGTCCCCCGACGTTTAGCTCTTACTGTCGATCCACTTCTGACACCATGTCGTGTTTTTACACAAAGATTCGAACGACACTTTGTAGAGCAACTCAGAGAACGTCTTTAATCTTCGTAAACCCGGAAACAACCCCCCGCACCCTTTCACAATAAAACCGGATACAGCTATACCAAATACATTGTACCACAAACACCGATCACAGCAGCTGCAACTTTTATCAGGTAATTCAAATCATTCCAGATCAATAACACAAATTGTAGGAGTTTTTAATGATCTCTGAATCATGTCTGAAATGTTGTTGATGTGCAGGCTTTACTGAACGCTGCTAAGACGTCTTCCATCACGTCAACACTTCAGCACTTTATGAAAAAACTCAGACTGATAGTGTCAGCATGTCCTGGAGCCCTGATGATGAGAGATGATGAGAGATTCAACCACCTCAACTGCTCAAAAAGAGGTATTGTTCTTTTACGATTACTGTACTATTACCTTTTTAATTTAAAATTATAATCTTATTAACTTTTTTTAACTTGTCTGGGCCTCTGGACATTCAAAAAACAAAACAAAACAATTGTAGAAACGTTTCATCTTTCATCAGAAAGACTTCCTCAGTCTGAGGTGCTGTATTCAGCTCAGTCTTGTAAATATCACCCTCTCACTGTGGAAACTCTGGAACAACCTGCCCCCCAACATTAGACAGGCCTCCTCCCTTCACATGTTCAAATCCCTGCTAAAAAAATCATCTTTTCTCTATTATTTCAAACTGTGTGAGCTGACGTAGTGTATATATATTTTTTTACTGTGTTTTCATTTTAATATTGTTCTTATACATTTTTATTATACTTTTACCGCTGTTAATATCATAATTTTTACCATTGGTGTGTGATACTGTTCTGTACATTTTTAAACCTCTTTTGTGTTGTGTGTGTGAAGCACCTTGATAACAGTTTATCTGTTTTAACTGTGCTATATAAATAAAATAGACTTGACTTGACTCACAGTGGATCAACCAGTTTGTTGATGACAGCTGAAACCAGCTGCTCACATGAGCAAGGAGGACCATCAGCCTAACAATGGATCATTAGCACCCTGATGGTTGTTTGCTATTCACAGAGGGCTGAGTGATACTAGCAACAACAGCATTGTAAGAGGGGGACAGTTGAACCCGGAGGCCTCCACCTCTGTTTAATGATGGACGGTTTCTTTTCACAAAGATGGCCTCCTTTACTCCTCTCTCAAACCATCGTTCCTCTCTATCAAGGATGTGAACATCTTCATCCCTGAAAGAGTTGGCCTATACAAACGTATTGTTCACTTGAAACATTTTCAAAATAATCATTTTATAAGTCTTTTTTGTAAACATATTATTTGTTTAGTGAAGTAAAGACACTATTTTTTATATAAAGCAAGTATTTCTTTATTCATTCAACCTTCATTTATGATATTGAAATCAAGAAATACCTTATTTTTTATCAAAAGTATTTATGTTTAATAAAGTCAAGAAAGACCATTATGTTTTTTGAATATTTTTAATTGGTAATTATTTTATTAAAACATTTAAATTTTTTATGTATTGTGACAGAGGGTTCTTGTTAGCAGCTGCTGAAAGTAACTAATAAATTAACTTAGTAATCTAACTTAGTTACTTTCCAAATCAAGTAATCAGTAACTTAACTAAGTTACTTTTCCCAAGGACTAATCAGTAACTTAACTAAGTTACTTTTTCAATGTAACTATGCCATCACTGTGGGCCACTCTGCTCAAAATGCCCGGGCCGATTTTTTGTCCCAGTCCAGCCCTGGGTAGAGCTGCTGCCTCTCAGCGAGAAGGTTGCCGGTTCAAATCCCGGTCCGGGGCCTTTCTGGGTGGAGTTTGCATGTTCTCCCCGTGCATGCGTGGGTTTCTTCCGGGTACTCCGGTTTCCTCCCACAGACCAAAAAACATGCTTGTTAGGCTGATTGGTGACTCTAAATTGACCCTAGGTGTGAGTGTGAGAGTGGATGGTTGTTTGGTGTGAGTGAGACAGGTCCCTCCGTGACTCAACGAGGCTAGCCTGTATAAAATAAAGGTTGAATGAATTGAATGAATGTTATTGGTCACCAAACACAAAAAATGTCTGCACTTCAGCATTAGACCACAGTGTTGTCATTATTGTTTTTAAAAATCTTAAAAATAGATCCAGCCACTGCTCAGAGTGCGAGTAATTGCAAATGGCAGATTGGCAGTGCTGGGCAACGCTAATCCAAAAATTAGTTCCGCAATTTCTAAAGCACTTATTGATTTATTTAGGTCCGCAATTTCAAAAGCACTTATGTATTAGCAATGCTAGCGGACGCTAATGCTAACACGCTAACCGCCATTTTGAAGAGGGCATATGGCGAAATACTTTTTTTAATCCAGCAGATTTGACCATTTGAACCGGTTAAGCTCAGAAAAACCTTGTGCTATAAAGTCAGCTAAGAAATATATTTTTTCTCAGCAAAGAAATAATTGTTTTTACCGTGTTTTCATGGAAAGTCCTTATCTTCTGTGGCCGTCGCGGCCGCCATTTTGAAGAGGGCAAATGGCGAAATACTTTTTAAAATCCAGACGCGTCGCGTAGGCCGCTGAGAAACATCCATAAGTTCACCCTCCATGTTAAAAACTCTTCGTCTGACTCTTCGAAAACAAGCAATAAGGCTGCAGAGTAACACACTGGCTGCTAACTGAGAGCGCTCGCTCTAGCAAAGAGACTGTGAGGGGACGCTTTTTTGTCACGGACCACATCCGGCGCTGACAGGATATGGTCTGTTAGCAGTCGTCCGGGCCTGTAAATACGTTTTTTCGTTTTTACTGATAGATAATTAGTTATTATCGGTACTGCATTTTAAATAAAAATAGCGCAAATCCGCTTATGAATTATAAAAGTTAGTCAAACCGCTGTTACGCTGACAAAAACGTTAGGTCTGCTGTAAGCGGATTAGCGGATTAGCGCTCCCAAGCGGTCGGTGGCCCACCATTGCAGATTGGGTTATTTGGAAAGTTTCTCAAACAACCAGTGACTCCTCCCCCTGACCAATCATTGACCAACAGTGTTCTGACATCATGTTTTAGTGCTAGTTTGGCCCGGTTGGAACCCCCAGAGAAATGGGTCCTGAAAAAGGGTCCGGTTCCATGAAAAATTACAAGTGAAAAAAGACTTGGAATCGTACCGAGCCGAGTCGAACTGTGCTGAAGAGGATCTATGGAAAAGGGGCATTAGTGGTTAGCACTGTTGCCTCACAGCCAGAAGGCCCTGTTTTCTGTCCCTGGTTTTGGACCTGGGAACTTTCTTTGTTGAGTTTGCATGTCCTTGAGGGTGTTCTCTGGGTACTCTGTTTTTTTTTTTCTTTTTCTCTCCAGTCCAATCTGAATCTCTCCAGCCTTCAGGCCCAGGCCTCCTTTAAAAAGAGATCTGTGATCTCAAGGGGATTTCCATGGTTAAATAAAATACTTTGTAATATTAACTCCATCATGTTCAGATTTTTTGTGCTGCACATTTTCAAAAGGCCTTAAATACTTTAGGACCTTTTGTCTGTGAAAAGCTGACTATGTTCTGAACAAAATTTTAAGGTAAACAGTTTTAAATCTTGGTTTGCCAAATGAAACCATTTAGAAATTATCAATGGCTTCGAGTTTACTGTAGAAAAATCCAACCTAGTTTTACCCAAATACTGGCTCAACAACGAGCCAAATGACCAACTGCTTTAATCTTTCATTTTCTACTCGAGCAGATGACACATGTAACTGAGATCTTACAAAATGTAACTATTTTAATTACTGTTACATGATATTTCTGGTGTATTTACAAATTAAGGGTAAAAAACAATCTGAACAGAAACATTACCCAGAATACCAAACAGAAACATAGAATTTGCACCCTTTTCCAGCCTTGTTTGGTACCCAGCAGAGTGTTAATCTAAAGCAAGGATGAATAAGTATTAGCTCTTATGCCCTTTAACCAAATGTCTGTTTGACCAATTGAAAGTAAACACACCAAGAAATAATGCATCACCAAAATGTAATTTTTTTTCCAATAAATATTAGATAAATTGACTGTATTTGAAACATTTGTTTTAGAGACATTGTTTAAGATGGAAAATAAATGTTCAGTAAGAATTAGGCTAAAACAAAGGAGAGAAGGATGTGTCAAGATAAAGCTGCCAAAGTTTTAGTCGAACCTGCAGTATATGATGCTAATGTAGCAGAGAAAAAGAGTGTTTAGCTAAAGATACTTCTGTAGGCTGGATCTCACCATGTGCTTGCATGATTGGAGGAAACTCATCATCGGCATTTTGAAGAATTTGAGGACTGGAAATAGCCATCTTTGCACTGCTGGCAAAGGTATTTTTATGGGTCTGGATTACTCCTGTTAGACAGAAACATAAATGGCACCATTACAAAATCTATATATGGATAAATTCAGTATGTTATTTCAACATTGTTGTGCCTAAAAGTAATAAACAGGAACATAGAAATAACCACAATACACTGTTCTAAATAATTTCCATCCATCCATCAATCCATACATACATACAAAACCCTTACTATCTCCCCTTGTCTTTTTTTCCATTAATGCTGTAATCCTCTTGTTGTTTTCTCACATGAATTAAAAAGACACACCATTGATCTGCATGTGGTACATGAGTGTCTAATATTCTGTGGATACAATAATTTTCCCAGACTATCGAAGGTATTTTTCCTTGATGTAGTAAAAGTAACAGGTTATTAGTGTTACTTTGAGTAATACTTTGAATTCCACCAAATTGTTAAGCAAAACAATTTATTTATTTGTATTAGTTCTTGACTGAGCAGAGCAGTGAGTATGTCCTATTGCACTTGAATGCAGCCCATGCAGTGTATTGGGCTACTGAGGTAAGATGTGCAATGCCTTGGGTCCTTCCTTATAGGATACATTTTTCTTGCATGATTCACGTTTAAGTTGTAGAGGTGTAGTTGTGTTAGAATAGGACTGTTGTTTCTTTGACCACAGAAAGTTATCTGGCCTTTTTGAGGTACTCACTGCAATTCCTCTGTTTTTGATACCTCAAACAAGACAATAAAGGATCGTCAACCCAGATTCATCCTGTCTTCCTTCATGCGTCACACCACAGAACACAACACAGAGTTTAAAAAAAGGGATAGCCAGTCACATAAACATATGATGAATTTTCTCTACAATGTTCTTTAGGTGTGCTAGAAAAACTTACATACCTCTACTTTTGTCTTTTAGGTACTATAAATGTATGAAATTAAAAACATTTTGCTATTGAAAAGATAGATTTCATAGTTCAAATAGTTGGGCAATCCTCAACATCCGTTTTCTTACCGTTGCTGCTGGGTCCATAGGCATACAAAATATAGTACATTTGGTTGTTGCCAGTTGTCCTTTGAGTAGAAATCGTATTCATGGATGTGAAGGAGCAGCTGATGACCCCATTCTGCACTGATGTTACTATATCAGAAATGTTCCCCTGTTGGACAGAACATTTACAGTTTGAATCCAGACATTTGCAGCTTATTTTTGCAGGAACAACAATACACAATGTAATATCTCATAATCAATTACCAGGCTTTGTTTTATACATGTATGACTCATAGACTACAAAGAGGTTGGTTTATTTTCCCTGTGGGAAAAAATGTGCAGAAAATGCTATTGCTTGAAGCTGCTGATGAATATGCTTCAGCAGAAGTATTTGACCAGCTGAAATGTGTAGGAGCTAAGCTTTTGAAGCCTATAAGACTTTACATTTGAATGTCATTCAATACTTTGCTAAAAGGGCTTAAAATGCACTGATGTGCAGTAAATGTTGAGCATAAGGACATTATGAGATATGACCCAAAATAATTTGGATATTAAGCAACATCTTATCCACTGTTAGATCGATGGTCAAACCTCTGATCCAAGAGGAACAATGCAGGTTCTGTCCTGGACTTGGAACACCAGATCAACTCTTTACCCTCACTAGGGTCCTCGAGGGGTCATGGGAGTTTGCCTATCAATGAGTTTGCCCTACATATGTTTCATGGATTTGGAAAAAGTGTTTGACCGTGTTCCTTGGGGTACACTGTGGGGGATGCTCCGTGAGTATGGGATTGAGGGTCCATTGCTATGGGCTGTTATGCCCCTATACAAATGGCGCAAGAGTTTGGTTTGCATTGCCAGTAGTAAGTTGGACCCCTTCAGGGTGGGAGTTCAACTCCAGCAGGGCTGCCGGTTGTCACAGACTCTGTTCATACCTTTTATGGACCAAATTTCTCAGTCCAGCCAGTGGGCGGAGTGATTCTGATTTGGTGGCCTCAGGAATCCATCTCTGCTCTTTGCAGACAATGTGGTCCTGTTGGTGTCATTGTGCCATGAACTTCAGCTCTCACTGGAGTGGTTTGCAGAAAAGTGTGAATGGCTGGAAAGAGAATCAGCACTTCCAAATCTGAGGCCATGGTCCTCATTTCGAAAAGGGTGGATTGCTCTCTTCAGGTCGAGGGTGAGGTTCTGCCTCAAGTGGAGTTCAAATATCTTATGGTTTTGTTCACAAATGAGGGTAGAATGGAGCATGAGATTGACAGATGGATTGGTGCAGCATCTGCAGAATTGCAGACTCTGTGTCAGTTCATTGTGGTAAACAGGAAGCTGAGCTGTAAAGCAAAGCTCTCTGTTTACTGGTTGGTTTATGTTTCTACCCCCAACCATGGCCACAAACTCTGGGTAGTGACCAAAAGAACGATATTGCAGACACCGGTGGTTGAAATGAGTTTCCTCTGCAGGGTATCTGGACTCTTCCTTAGAGAAAGGGTGAGAAGTTCAGTGATTTTGGAGATACTCGGAGTAGAAACGCTGCTCCTCCACATCAAGAGGAGCCAGTTGAGGTGGTTCGGGCATCTGGTAAGGATGCTCCCTGGACGCCTCCCTATGGAGGTACTTCAGGCATGTCTGACTGGGAGGGGACTCCTGTGAGGATCTGACTGGGAGGGGACTCTGGTGAACACCCAGAACACCCTGGAAAAAACCATGTTTCTTGGTTGGCCTGAGAACGCCTTGATGTCCTCCCAGAAGAGCTGGAAGAGGTAGTTGCGGAAAGAGATCAGAAGCTGCTGCCCCGTGACCTGACTTTAGAACAAGTGGAAGATGATGGATAAATGGATGGATGGATGGATGGATGGATCTTATCAACTGCAATATGCTTCTGCTGTGAAAGCATGAAGATGTTCTTGTTTTGTAGTCTCACAGAGCTACAGCCACGGTCCTTTGTCATGCTGATTGAGTTGGGCACACACTGCAGACTTCAAACTATGCCAGTACAAATCCCCAATGCTTCTGCTTGTTCCAAACTTCTACATCCCCCACCATTTACACATCGTGCCCACAATATGATGTTGGGGGGTAGCCTCCCACCATGTGCATAGGTCTTTCTTTAAATGCCCCCTGACTGACCTATATCCAGTCGATTTCATATTTCTGGGTCAAACTATGCTGATGTAAGAGGCTGTAGATTGTGAGGTTGGATTGGATCATGCTCATTTACACAAAACCTTAAATCTTTATATTAATAATATGTTGAAATGAACCAGGATCGATCCTGTGAACACCGGGCCTTTGTAATGTGCTGAAAAATGTCTCAAACTTTCGAGAGGTGGGCACACCATTGGACCAGATCGAGGCTTATTGTAGGAAAATATAGGGAGTAACAATTTGTATAAATGTTAGCAAACTGGCAGAAGACATCAAAACGTTGAATCATGTGGTGATACCTGGACACTTGTGAGCTGCTGAAAAGTTGACTGGATTGTCTAGCCGTAAATATGCTGAGGTTATAAGCTGCTGAAAATTTCATTAATATATTTCAAGACTTTAAAGCTCAATCTAAAAAAGCTAAGTCTGGTCCTCTGGACATTCAAAAAATAAAACAAAACAAAGCAAAAAAAAAATGTAGAAACGTTCGGACGAAAGACGAAACGTTTCTACATTTTTTTTTGCTTTGTTTTGTTTTATTTTTTGAATGTCCAGAGGACCAGACTTAGCTTTTTTAGATTTTTCTACCTGGATTATTGAGCATGCATCAGAGTATTTAAAGCTCAATATTTCAACAACCATAAACAGCACAAAAAAATAAATAAATCATGGCCATCGTCTTTTGAATGAGCCCCCCCAAAAATTGAAATTTGAATTTCTTCAGTAGGATGAAGAAAAAGCAGAAAATCAATGGCAGAAGAAGAAACAGAATTTAGTGGTGTGCATTTCATTCACACAAACAGACAAACTGCCTTACCAGAGCTACCGTTTGTGGAGACGTGTGTCCTGTTGAAAAGGCATGTTGAACTGACACCTGTCCATTACTGCCTACACCACAAATATAAATATCATCGTTTCCCTGAGAGAGAGAGAGAGAGAGAGAGAGAGAGAGAGAGAGAGAGAGAGAGAGAGAGAGAGAGAGAGAGAGAATGACATAGACGTTAACCAATTTTCAACAGAACAGTAATATTTATTTTACTATACTTCTATCTATGGAAAGCAAACTGCAAACCTTTTCTGACTTTGTAAACTAATGTCATAAAAACTTCATGGCAGTGTTGTCAAACTCACTTGCAAAAGGGGGCCAAAATTAAAACCTTTTTCAAACTAAGGGCCAATTTCAGAATCTACATTAACTCAAGTTAGATACCAACTTCTTTTTTTGGTTGCAGGTTCCTTAACAAGAGCTTGATTGGTCTAATTTGATGTTTCCTGCTCTACATTCAACATCATAATTAAAGATTACTGAAAAAAAAATCAATTGATAAAATTATTTTATGTTTCACATATCATCTTGGAGGCCACATAAGATGTCAATAAGGGCCACATTTGGCCCCCGGGCCTTGAAATTGACACATGTACAAGTTTCTGGCAACATTATTTAGGACATGTTCAAAGTTAAAGCAACAAACAGTAAACTTTGGTGACTCATGCAAGGAAACTGATTATCCTTGCTAAAGTTTGGAAACATGTTGGATTGTTCCTTGTGAATGTTATTTGCCAACTTGTCACAGCTAAGTGAGATACTACCCTAACATAGTCTTTGTTGGTATTAGAGCACTCCAAAGCCATCACTTAAATAAAGTGGCGATTCATTTCAATTTACAAAAATAAACCGTAAACTACAGTACCTGCAATAATAATAATAATAACAATATACAGTAAAAAGGTAGAAAAGGCTTTTACATTTGTGAGCAACCCTAACCCTCTTGAAATGATGATGATATAATGATATGAAGGCCTCTATGGCAAAAAGATAAGCAACAAAACAACAACAAAAAACCAGCAATTTTAAATATAATCTGCTTTTAAGACAATTAAAACTATTTTTTTTAAATGGAATTTGGCAGTAAATTTGGCATTGTTCATATTCACACAATACTTTTATTCACATTACCATTACTCGATCATCTGAAAATCCAAAAGCTATGTATCCACCAGAAGGACCTGTCATTTCATATCCCAGGGCAGCACCGCTGAGAGACATGGCCGACATAAAGTAGCAGCTGGAAGAGGTTGCTGGGTCACATCCTGAAGGCTGACTGAAGCACACTTTTGTGCTACCACAGTTTGCACTGGAAATAGTTTTCTGCAAAAATAAAAATAAATGTACAGTACAGTTTTGTTAGGATGCCCACAACAGTACAACTTTACTCTTTGCTTGCTGTGCTTGATGCATATAGCCTACAGAAACTAGGAAGCACAAGCCAGTGTATGTCTTGCGCTGGTCCCAAACCCAGGTAAATGGTGATGGTATCAGGAAGGGAATCTGACCTAAAACACTTTTGCTAAAACTAATATGTGAGTTAATCTAAATGACACCATACCTGATTGGTCTAGGCCCAGGTTAACAAGGACCACCACCGGTGCTGTTGACAAACAGAGTGCTGGCAGAAATTGTGCTGCTGTTAGTCGAAGACCAGGAGGAGGGAAACGTGTCAGGAGACAGAGGGAGAAGAGGAAAGTCAAGAATGAAGGACTGAAGGCGGAAACTCTAAATGTGGGGACAATGCCAGGCAAAGGTAGAGAGCTGACTGACATGATGCAGAGAAGGAAGGTAGATGTTTTTTTCAATTCAATTCAGTTTATTTATCTAGTGGCAAGTTCCAACAGTGGTGGTCTCACAGCAACAAAAACATTCACATATTATAAAAGCTAATTAGGAAGGAAGCAGCAGGTTGTGTTGTGATGAATCACAGTCTCCCATTCTGAGCAAGCACAAAGGAGACAGTGGAAAGGAAAAACTCCCTTTTGACAGGAGGAAACATCCAGCAGAACCAGGCTCAGGACAAGTGGCCATCTGCTTCGACTGGCTGAGGTTTCAGAGAACGTGAAGGAGGAAAAAACCAAACAGAATGACAGGCCCAGGTATACCCCCATTGGAAGAAAGACAAATACCCCCCCCCTCCACCCCCCACCCACACACACTAACGATAGAGATAATAAGAAATACAAACAGGCAGAGTAAGTAAAAACAGCAGCAGAGTGAATAAATGTGGTCATTTCGTCTCCAGCAGTTTAAGCCTATAGCAGCATAACTCAAGCCCCCAGTCCCACATACGTCCGTTCAAGCGTACGTACGCACGTACTGTATGCAGAGGGTTCAGACATCATACTTGAGTATCCACCCTGAGCAGCTGCAGCGCAGCTTCACAGACAAGGATCATTTACCTACGGGACAAATTGAGGTCGCTGATTGGTCATTTACTGACACGCCTGCTGAATTGATTGACGGGTCTGATAAAAACAAGCACTGGCAGCCGCCGCAGCAGTGTTCTGTGTTTATATGTTGTCAATAAAAAGTTCTTAAAAAAAACAAAAAACAGGGAGCGCTGGTCCTGCAGCCCACACGTCAGACCAGCACACCAGGAAATCTCCAGAACCTCCCACAGCCACGCTGGACCTGAGTTTAATTCGCTGGTGACAAATTTGTTTATTTCTCATCATTTCAGTCATGGAGTCAACGGAGGAGGAAGAGATCACTGCCTTTTGGCAAAAAACAAAACAAAAGAAAAGGCCAGATCAGGGATGAAGAAGAGGAATTTAATACATTGGTGTCACATACAAAACAGTCCGGCACCGGGCAGTTTATTGTGCGACACAGCTTTTGCGTACGTACGTGCGTACCTCTGCGTATGGATGTACGTGGGACTATACTGGGGGCTAAGGGACAGCTCAGGGAACCCGAGACAACCCTAACTATAGGATTCATCAAAAAGTAAAGTCTTAATCCCAGTCTTAAAACTGGACAATGTGTCAGCCCCACGGACAGAAACTGGAAGTTGGTTCCACAAGAGAGGAGCCAGAGAACTGAAAGATCTTCATCTCATTCTGCTTTTGGAAACTCTAGGAACCACAAGGCTCAGGCAGTTGGAAGAGATTAAGCTTCAGGTGAATGTAGCACAACAGAGCGTCTCGTGCAGTTTAAATCCTGGAACTCCACACACTCCAGTTTTGAATTGAGAAAACTCCCTGGATGGGAAGTGAAACATCTTTAAATCAAGAATATATGTTTCTTTCTTTATGGCTTTGTGTTGTCCTCAATGTCTTAAGACACCAGCAAACTAGAGTTTACTGATCTGGAACTTACAAAGCAGAACACTGACCAAACCTTTCCTTATGTAGAGGTGGTCCCACCGATGACAATCAGTCAATCAATACGTTTGATTAGCAGCAGTCAGCTGATACTGAACCTGTTAAATCCTGTCAGAGCAAGACTGGACAAAGTTTTTCAAAGAAAACCTTTGTTGTTGTTGTTGTTTTGTTTGTTTCTTGTTGTTTAATAAATAAAGTATGACACAGTGGATAAATTACCAAAGAAAAACGCAAAATATATTATTTCTTCAAATTCTTCTGATAAACAGGATTTAGGTTGTTGTAAATTCACATGAGTACTCACAGTTGCTGACACTGAGTTAGTAACCAATGTATTTTGGGCAGATCCAGATCCAGTGGGATTAATCTTCAGAACAGGAGTCAACAGGTTGACCCAAATAGTCTTGAAGTTCTGTACAAAGGTGGCACTGCAGAGACATCACAACATTTCAGAAAGGATGACTACTGTAGACAACTCACTGGAACGAGACAGAATAAATAAATGTACAAAATGTATTCTAGTCTCACTGGAACTGAATGGATTTTATGGTCTGCCATGCTTCTGGTTTCCAGGTCACTTGGATGCTGGTCTTTGGAGAGTTTGATGTGTGCGATACAGCAGAGTTCTTTTCACACAAACAACAACAACACACACACATTTAGTTTCAGTACATATACATATTCAGTACATATATATACTGTATATATATATATATATATATATATATTTATTTATTTATATATATATATATATTTATTTATATATA
>JBBPBX010007669.1:50545-60924 GCA_038048925.1 Garcialebias charrua | reverse complement strand
ATTGTGTACAAACTACTGTAATGTGGTGTCAGAATGGTAACTATTTACTCTTCTGATCCAACCACAATTAAATTCACTTTATCCAGATGCAGTTTATCAGGATAGTATTTTTGGACAATCGGTCTTTTGCAGACACATGACATTTTGCACTCCCGGTCGCCATTTTCCGGGGATACCCGTTCAGTTAAACAGAGGAAGTCCATGCCTTAGCTGCTACCTCGTAAGGATCAATGTTGATAATTGAAGCTAACTTCACCATGTAACGTTCTCTGGCTTCAAGGTTGAGTTTCTCTCTATAAGGCTTCTGCTCATTTTTATATTTAGTTTGCATTTTGCTGATGTTATTGTTCTGTATCGCACTGTGTCTAACATGGACTTCCTCTGTTTAAATGAACGGGTATCCCCGGAAAATGGCGACCGTAAGTGCAAAAAGATATGAGCCGTGACGTCACGTGCAAAAGACCGATAATGAGCCAGAATGAAGGAGTAACAACTTCCTACATCTTACCTTTTTTCAACACTGTTGTCTTGAAACTGGTATGTGATTCTGAAAAAAAAAAAAAAAAAAGAGATGGGGGATTAATATGCTGCATTGAAAAAAGCTGAAACAATGAATAATTGTAGATTTGGATCAAAATCAAGCAATTATACTATAATATTGTTATTGTTCATTATGAAATACTAGCCTAACTAAATGTCTAATTATAACTATACCAGGACCAATACAGTCTGAGACTTTACAAAATGCACAACCAAACTTTAATAAATAATAATTTTATTTATAAAGCGCTTTCAAACAAAGTGCTGAACAGTTACAAAAAGATAAGAATCAATATAAAAAGGTTGTAAGAACAAATAAAACATTGAAAAAGGATTATATATTACAATTTTTCCTGTTTTGGCATGAGTCACCCAATATGCACGGTTTTGATTTGCTGACTAGCACCACGTGATTCAGTAACAGCACGCGATTGGTCTGTTTTTGGCGGAATGCCGGTTTGGCCCGGTTAGAAAACCATAAAAACATTTGTGAACTTTCGAAACACATCAACATATTAAATATGTACGGTTTCAGTGACTTTTCTGGGCTATAACCAGTAGGCCAAACCGGCGTTCCGTCGAAACGAACAGACTAATCGCGTGCCGTTACTGAATGACGTTGTGCGAACCCCGCCCCCGCCCCAATATGTACGCTTTTGATTGGTTAACTCGCACGACGTCAGTCAGTGGCCGCGCTCGATTGGCCCGTTTGAATTTGCCCGGGTAGACTTGAAAAGTTTCTAAACACAGCGAAATGTTAACCAATAGGTCTGACAAACATACACCGAAACTGTACGGTTCAGTTTCTATTTGTAAACGGAGCTAAATTAATAAGTACACGCCAATATTCATGCATTTTTATGTTAGTTGACATATTAAACTGCGACATACGTACAAAACAATGTAGGTATTTTTAAATAAACATAGATAAGATTAAATTAATATCACCAACCTTACTGCAGAGGTGCTCAGAGTAGCATTAAATTCCAGGGTTCAGTCAGACCACACGTTGCAAACCACCAGCACTTTGAAATCCGGAAGAAGTTGTGAGGTAGGGAGATACCACAGTAAAAAAAAAAAAGAAGGGGGTGGACCGCTCCACTTTCTTATAAAGTAGTACCTTGTTTTCGTGACTACACGTTATGCAAAAACAGTAAGTAATAATATTTACTGACAAGTAAGGTAATGTACTGAGAAAAATTACAACCAATTGTCCTCAACATTTAAGCTTATTTAAAATGTGATAACCCCCGCAAAATGCTCTCACCCAGAGCTGGGAGTGGAGGGGAGGGGGGAAGAGAGGAGGAGGGGTGTTGAGGAGCATACTGTAATGTCTATGGTGAGGAGGACAGAGTAATGTACCTTCATTCAACATTGATTAGACGCAATTTTTTCATTTACATATTAAAGATTTTGCATAGGACATTCTTCCAGTGGTTCACATTAGGTTTACATTTAAAAAAAAGACATTTATGAACATAGTGTTTAGCTAATTTCATTCATTCATTCATTCAACCTTTATTTAGTCAGGTAAATCTTTTGAACCTCATGGGCTCATTTACGAAAGCGACCTGCTAAAACTAAAGAACAATGAACAGCAATGGTAGAATTTCCTTAAACAATAAACAAACAAACAATAAACAATAGAAAACAAAAGAGAGAAAAAAAAGATTTTTTTTTTAACAAAGTATCAAAAAACTAGCAAAACATTATAAGGTAGACGTATAAAATCAAAGACAGGAACTACCCTGTAATCAAAGAAAATATGTTCCAGGTTCTCACTCTCTGTCTCACAAAAACAACTTGCTCTCAATGGAGCCTAGAGGGACTTCAATGAAGCTGTTATTATGGTTTGATTACCCCACCCCCCAAAGAATGTCATTCAAGTATGCCTCCTTTGTACTATAGCCCACCCATCACCTATCACCAGCATTTAGCATTACCTGGGATGCATGTACTGTATATAACAAAAGTCAGAGTCAGAGAGCCTTTATTGTCATTCACACCACATGTAGTACATGTGATGAAACGAGATTATGTACACTGCATCCCAGTTACATCCAACAATAAAATGTAAAATAAACATTACTAAGATCTAAGATGTGAACTAAGAAAAACGCCAACTAAAAATACACTAAGCACTAATATATAGAATAAAATTACAGGTAGTCCCCGACTTACGAGCGAGTTCCGTTACAACGAGGTGCTCGTAAGATGAAATTTCGTAAGTTGAAACACGAAGCACATGTTCTCGTAAGTCCGGAATTTTGCTCGTAAGTTGGAACGGTTTTGCTAGCGCGACTACGAACACTCGTTTTTCATCGAAAAACTGCTTACTAGTGCATAAAAATGATCGGAAACGTGTGTCCACATGTTTAGCTAACGAACTGTGGTGAAAAAACACAGAAAAACTCTGTATTTTTTGCGTTTTTTCCAAAAATTTGCCAGCTCGTAAGTCTGGAACCTCGTAAGTAAGAGCGCTCGTAAGTCGGGGAATACCTACTCCAACGAGCAGCACGAACATGAGTTTGCATGAGCAGATGAACACAAAACAGATCAGCAACATGAAACAGATCAACAGCAACATGAACAGATCAGCAACATGAAACAGATCAGCAGCAAAATGAACAGATTAGCAGCAACATGAAACAGATCAGCAGCAAAATGAACAGATTAGCAGCAACATGAAACAGATCAGCAGCAACATGAACAGATTAGCAGCAACATGTAACAGATCAGCAGCAACATGAACAGATTAGCAGCAACATGTAACAGATCAGCAGCAACATGAAACAGATCAGCAGCAACATGAACAGATCAGCAGCAACATGAACAGATCAGCAGCAACATGAAACAGATCAGCAGCAATATGATGTGATATTTCACAGTGACCATTCTGGTTAGATATTCATGAGTCTAACAGCCTCAGGGTAGAAGCTGTTCATCAGTCTAGTGGTTCTACACTTAATGCTCCTCAACATCCTTCCTGAGGGGAGTGGGGCAAAAAGTGTGTGTGCTGGGTGAGTGTGGTCCTTCATGATGCAGGTGGCTCTCTTCCTGCATCTGGAGGTGTAAATGCCTGTGATGGTGAGGAGACTGACTCCATCTTCTGTGCAGCCTTCACCACTCTCTGCAGAGCTTTTCTTTCTGCAGCTGTGCAGCCTCTATGCCACACATTGATGCTGGAGCACAGGATGCTCTCCACTGCACACCTGTAGAAGGAGGTGAGGACTGAGCTTCTCAGACCAGCTCGTCTCAGCCGCCTGAGGAAGTAGAGTCTCTGATGAACTTTCTTGATCAGGCTTTGCACCAGCTCTCCAGGTGTTCCACCTCCTGCTTAGCTGGACTCATCATAGTTTGTGATGCATCCCACCACAGCTGTATCAGCTGCAAACTTTATGACAACCTGGATGGGTATCTGCACAATCATATGTGAGCAGAGTGAACAGGAGAGGGCTCAACACACATCCTTGAGGAGAGCCAGTGCTGAGGGTTATGGTGGAAGAGGAGAAGTTGATTGTGGATCATCACTGACTGAAGTCTGTTTAGAAGTCAAGGAACCAGTTGCAAATGGAGGGGCTTAGTCCTAGTGTGAGTAATTTGTCCATCAGGGTTTGGGGGATCATGATTTTGAAGGCAGATGTGAAGTCCACAAAGAGCATATGGGTGTATGAGTCCTTCTGTTCCAGGTGGGTGAGAGCAGTGTGGACCACAGAGGAGATGGCATCCTCTGTTGATTGGTTCTCACAGTATGCATACTGGTGAGGGTCCTTGTTGATGATGGTTGTTTTGATGCGGGTCATGACCAGTTTTTCGAAGCATTTAGCGACTATCGGGTGAGGGCCACTGGCCAACAGTCATTTAGAGCAGTCACTGTAGAGCTTTTTTGGACTGGGATGATGGTGGTGTGGTCTTCAGGCAGACAGGATCTGTACAGGGCAAGTGAGGTGTTAAATATATTGGCCAGCACCTTGCAGAGCTGATCGGAACTTTCAACACTTTCCCAACACTTTTTTTTTTTGGATTATGGTATTTTGACCAATTGGGGTTAGGATTTCCAACTAAACGCAGTGATAGGACCACCAAACTCACAGATCCTGTTCTCCACGACAATCCTGACCGCAATCTGTGAGATTTGTGTCTGTCCTACTTTTACCTATGAATTATGGGTATTTGTATTTGGACAAATTGGGGTTAGGATTTCCACCTAAACGCAGTGATAGGACCACCAAACTCACAGATCTTGTTCTCCATAACTCCCTGACCGCAATTTATGAGATTCCTGTCCATCCTACGTTCTCCCTATGAATTATGGGTATTTGTATTTTAACAAATTGGGGTTAGGATTTCCAACTAAACGCAGTGATAGGACCACCAAACTCACAGATCTTGTTCTCCATAACCCCCTACACACACACATGCACACATACACACACACACACACATACACACACACACACAATATGCAAGTGTACAGTTAAATATACATATCTAGACAATATCCTATACTAGGATTTTTCATGTATGGGTATCTGGAAAATATCCAATACTAGGATTTATTATGTATGGGTATCCAGAAGATATCCAATACTAGGATCTATCACAGATGTGTATCCGGAAAATATCCAATGCTAGGATTTATTATGTATGGGTATCCAAAAAATATCCAATATAAGGATCTGTCAGATGTGTATCCAGAAAATATCCAATACTGGGATCTATCACAGATATGTATCCGGAAAATATCCAATGATAGGATTTATTATGTATAGGTATCCAGAAAATATCCAATATGAGGATCTGTCAGATGTGTATCTGGAAAATATCCAATACTAGGATTTATTATGTATGGGTATCCAGAAAATATCTAATACTAGGATCTATCACAGATGTGTATCCGGAAAATATCCAATACTAGGATTTACTAGTATGGATATCCGGAAAATATCCAATATGTGGATCTGTCAGATGTGTATCCGGAAAATATCTAATACTAGGATTTATTATGTATGGGTATCCGGAAAATATCCAATACTAGGATCTGTCACAGATGTATATCCGGCAAATATCCAATGATAGGATTTATTATGTATGGGTATCCGAAAAATATCCAATATGAGGATCTGTCAGATGTGTATCCGGAAAATATCTAATACTAGGATTTATTATGTATGGGTACCCGGAAAATATCTAATACTAGGATCTGTCACAGATGTGTATCCGGCAAATATCCAATGCTAGGATTTATTATGTATGGATATCCGGAAAATATCCAATATGTGGATCTGTCAGATGTGTATTCGGAAAATATCTAATACTAGGATTTATTATCTATGGGTATCCAGAAAATATCCAATACTAAGATCTGTCACAGATGTGTGTCCGGCAAATATCCAATGGTAGGATTTTTTGTGTATGGGTATCTGGAAAATATCCAATACTAGGATCTATCACAGATGTGTATCCAAAGACTATCCAATACTAGGATCTGTCACAGATTTGTATCCGGAAATATCCAATGCTAGGATTTATTATGTATGGGTATCCAGAAAATATCCAATACTAGGATCTATCACAGATATGTATCTGGAAAATATGCAGTAGTAGGATCTTTCTCATATGGGTATCCAGAAAATATCCAATACTAGGATCTCTCAAGTATGGGTATGCATAAAATATTCTATACTAGGATCTATCGCAGATGTGTATACCGAAAATATCCTATACTAGGATTTATCATGTATGAGGATACAGAAAAAATCCAGTGCTAGGATCTATCACAGATGGGTATGCATGGGATATCCTGTACTAAGATCTGTTAAAGATGAGATCTCCCCGTATAGCACCGGAAACATATTGGATATGTGGCAGATACGGACACTTGCATACTGTTGTATTTCCCCGGATATTAGGCCTTTTCGTCCAGTGAGCGTCTTAACACTTCTAAAACAAATCTGAAAAGCACAATTTGACATAAAATTCAACTTTGCCATAGTTATTAGACACCTTCATTTGCAGAAGTGACACAGTAATGCTTCACATTAAAGAATAACACAGCATATAACATATGTGATCATAAAACATATTGTAAAGCTACAACACTGCTCATGACTAACACAGGTGATGCTCTGATTATATTTGTATTAGAACAAAATCAAAGAATAGTAATAGTCTTCGTGAATGAATATGTTGTTTGATTCAAACTAACAAAGACTAAATGTCTGTTTACTGAGAATTCAGTAAAGAGCATCTTAAGGGACCTCGTCATGTCCACTACACATGCAGTGGTGCAACCTCTAGTTAAAAAACCAGGACTGGATCCCACTAATTTAGCTAATAGACAATTTCCAAACGTTCTTTTATCATCAAAGCCCACAAAAAGGTTGTGCACAGTCAGCTCTTTGTCTTTCTTGAAGAGCATAACATCCTCAAGGTTTTCCAATCCAGTTATAAACTCTGCACAGCACTGAAACGTTTCTTTTAAAAAAATTTAATGAAATCCTTTTTGTCTACTGACTCTGGTGACTGTGTCATCCTTGTGCTTTTAGATTTAACAGCTTCTTTTGACCCTGTGGAACATGACATTCTGCTAACTTGTCTTGAGCAGTGGGTGGGAATTGGGGGTGTTGCCTTAAAATGATGGTTCAGGTCCTATTTGACAAGTCGAACATTCTCTGTTAGTCTGGAGGGAGCAGTATCCTCTTCTTTTCTTTTTGTGGCTCAGTTTTAGGTCCACTTTTGTTTTTTCTCAGTCTGCTTCCTCCTGGTTCCATACTTAGAAAGCATGGCATTTCAATCCATTATTATACAGATGACAGTCAGATTTATGTTCCTCTTAAAAAGGTCAACACGTATTCAATCGATCCACTTCTTAGATGTCTTGAGGAAATAAAGGCTTGGATGGCACTTCAACATTTTCAGTTTCAACAAAACCAAACTCTGCCAAACTATTTCCATTGTTGGATGATGGACCGAGGAGAGCTCTCTTGGATATATTGTTTTATAACCTTCCTGCTGTAAATGTCTTAACAACGTTATTCCTGACCAGTCTAGTGTTTTCCTTGGTCTTCATGATGTTGCTTAATCTCTTTGTGTTGGTCTATCACATAAAATTGTTGTAAACTGCCTTGAAGTTTTTGGTTGTGATGCAACAATATGAAGATACTTCAGTCTCAAAAGTAGTCACACAAGTGGACAACAAGATTTGTACGCATTCAATAAGATCCACAAACGAACCACAAGTTTTAACATTGCCGACCACAAGAAGCACAGATGCATCAACAGTTTTTCCAATTGTTCACATTTCAAAACACATAAGTAGGAATATTCTAAGCATACAGATGGTAAAATACACAAATTACCTGCTGTGGATGAATGAAGCAACACAGGCGCATGGATCAGCTGTGACTTTTGCGTTCAAGGTTAGTGAAAAGCTAGGACATCTGAACCTTACTAGATTCACTGAGTTTTTGGGAAAAGACACATAACTAACAACAACACAGTAATTCATAACCCTTACATTAAAACACATGCTCATGTTGGCGTTATGAGATTCCAAAAATATTAGTTTTGTGTACTGAACAGTTAAAATACACAACCTAAACTGAGAAGGTTATTCTTTATATGGAAAAGTTTTCAGGAAAAATATATATTATTGAAAAAAATATAAATTTTAGAAAAAAAAATTCCACATAAAAGAGGCTGCCTGTTTTTGCTGTTTATTTCCGCTGCACAGTCCACAAAAGTACAGTACTATGTTCTTCTTGTGGGAAAAAGTACTGGAAAAAATACATTTTTTGGTCTCAAAAGTCACATTCACAAGCAAGCTGATCTGTGTTGATTGATTTGTTCACAGCAGGTGATTCATGCGCATGTACAAAGTATTTGACAACTTGTATGTGCGACATATTTGTTTGTGCAATTTAAAATGTGTATACGAATCACTTTTTATTATGCTTTTGTAAAACTTGTGGTTCACTGTGCACTTGTGTGATGCCTTCTGAAAGTACTTTATCTTCATACAACAAAATGTGGAAAAGCTCACCAGCTTTTCGAGACCTGACAGGTAACTCATCACCTTATTTTTCTAGTCATAACTGGGAAGATTTCCTCGCTCACTCCCGGACCCCGAGGAACTCTAAACATCAACGTCTCCCTCATCAAAGCCTACAAGGCGGGCCGCCTGTCCATTGCACAGGTTGGAGAGACCATGGCTGTGAAGCTAGTGTCACTATGCAGAAAGTGCCCCCTGCTCCGCAGAGGTAGGAACCGCCTGAAGCCTCGAGCGACACAAAATATCACCTAAAACACATAAACATGACTCGTTTGTGCCATTATCTCTTTTCCAATAGGTGGAAGCTACATCCTCATGGGTCAGGTGGATGAAGAAGGGCGTGGCACCTTGGAACCCGGTGCTTTCACAGCGCTGTACAAAGCCCCACACAACAAATTACTGATGAGCATCACCAACCAGCCCTGTTAGCCCTCACACAGCTGCTCACAACCACGTGTCAAGCACAAGTTCAGACAGTGGGAGCTGTGAGTTTATAAAAAGGCAAAATAGCACTACACGTTTAACTTTATTTTATATAAATTCAAAAGAATTATATTTTATTTCAACACCTGCCAAACCATTTATTTGTAATGTTTATATATATATATATATATATATGAATAAAGGTTTTATATCTCTTTGAAAAGGCCTGGAAGCACATTTACTCTAGCTTTCATTTGGAGCACACATGGCCAACATATGGCCCCAGGGCTAAAAGTGGCCCCTGAACAATCTCAATCTGTCCCCCAACATCCCTGATGTAAAACTCTAAAAACAATTTCCGTATTTTCCGGCGTATAAGTCGCTTCAGCATATAATTCGCCTTTATTATGCATTTATTCAATGGTCAAAACAGCTTCATTTCGCCTGGGTGGCGTGAGGCCATTCATCCATCCATCCATCCATCCATCCATCCATCGCAGCCGCTAGCTCTCCAGCGTTCCTCCGCCTGCATTAACGGAGTGAAGCGAGCGCGCACAGGAGGACTCGTTGTTTTAGTTCTTCAAAATTTAACTCGTCAGTCAAAAATCGTGTTATGAAAATGGAAAAAAGTATATAAGTCGCTTTAGCGTAAACGTTGCAGGACTGAGATGTTATTAGATTATTAGAGATGTTATTACTGTTTTTCTCTTACATTTTGTTGTTGGATGTAACTGGGACCCTGTGTACATAATCTCATTTCATCACATGTACTACATGCGGTGCAAATGACAATAAAGACTCTGACTCTATGCAAAAAAACTGTGACTTATACGCCGGAAAATACGGTAGATAAAAACGTACATTTTTGATGAAATACTGTACAAGTAAATCTAAATTAGCATCTTGGACAAATGCATCTAAACTTTAGGTTTAAGGTAGGCCAAAATAATATTTTTAGTATTTTGTTGTGTTTTCAGAACTAACTAAAACTCAAAAAAAGCAATCATAGCTTAAATTATACAAAAATGTTAAGTTATTTTAATCTGTTGCATAAGAGCCGGTTTATAAAAAGTACGGTATATATCTTATATTCCTAGATTGCTCTAGGAAAGCATGTTTTTCCCAAGCATCTATGCTACAACAAGAAAAAGACAGAAAATGTCTAGATTTTCTGTCTTGTGGAAAAGGTGTTTTCCAATTCACTGTGCAAATCATCAAATTACTCGACTGGGGAAAATGTCACCCACTCCTGTTTTACAGTGTTAAATGTGTCTCCATCTTATGGATATGAAATGTATTACATATTAAAATAATCACCAGCTTTTCCTAATGTTTCCATAAAGAATTAGTCAAAATGTTTTGA
>JBBPBX010007669.1:37464-50179 GCA_038048925.1 Garcialebias charrua | reverse complement strand
TTCTACTTGAAATATAAACTACGTTTAGTCGTCTTCTAGCACCAGCAAACTAGATTTTTCCACTATGGAGTTTGCTGTTTGTGGGAATCAGTTTGTTTGGTGGCTCCTCAGACTGAAGAAGTCCTTTGGATGATGGATGAAACATCTCAGCAAAACAAGAAACCGTCCAGATGAACTGACTGAACATTGTTGGATTTTTTACCAGGATTATTGAGCATGAACTTTTTAAGATGTCTTTTTAAACAAGCAACGTTTGTTACAATATAAGAATCGTATTTTTATTGCTTGGGAAGATTAGTAGGAATTTTGCTTCAACTTGTGCAAATATTCTCTATGCAAAGAAGAAAAGAGTTAAAAATGTTGTCAAAATCAAACTGGACACCTGAGTCTCTGAAGAATGTTCTGTAAAATCCACGGGAAACAGTTTCTGGGACCTCCACAGCAGGCTGGCTTGAAACATGGCCTCAGGCTGACCAAGACTTTCAGATGAAAGACGAAACATTTATTTCGAGCATGATTTAACTTTTTTTTGTGATTTATTTACCCGGATGAGTGAACGTACATACTGTTTTTAATGAACACAACACTTTTATTTTTGCTCCCATTCTTCACGAACAGAATTCAAAGATCTAAAACTTTTTCTACATACAGTATACATACACAACAGGCCTTTTCTCAAATGTGAATCTGTGTTAGAGCACTAGATAATCCATCCACCTCACAGGTGTGATTACAGGATGCTGATTAGTGTTGGATTTTACAGCTTTTTATACCTTTATATATCTTTTTACAAGCTTTGAAATGTCACTGATGATGCATTTTATACAATGTGTGTGCGTGTCTTCATTTATTCTATTGACAGGCCTGTATTCATATTAGAGTGTTCACTAATTACTTTATGTTTTGCATATAATCTCACATTTAGTAATATTAATCTTACAAGTTCACACTTTATATAATTACAAGCTAATCAAACATTCTGCATGCACCATGACCCAGGTAAGATACTGTCTGCTCTCTGAGCAGAGCAGAGCTGACCACATGTTGCAGCTCGTTAAACTGCTCACACATTTGATTAACATAAATACATTTAAATCACAACACATATATACTTTATACTTAATACAAATTGACTAATTAGTCTTTCATAGTTCTCATACTAATGATTAGACACAAATAAGAGTGTGTTAACACTTTTTAATGTAGACCATTAGAGCCAAAGTGAACAGTTGATAGTATGTGCTTCTCTGCTTAAAACAACCTTTATAAATTTACGCTATCAACTAGGAATGTGTTTGCAGTTTAAACAGTCTTCAGGTTTCCATGGTGACAGGGGCTGCTCATGAGTGGCTTACGCACGGTGTGTCACTCAAACATCTAAACCAATTGGAGGTTGGTCCGCTTCAGAGGAAGTGGTACATGACAGAAATCTATAAATAACAGAGAAGGACAATATTTCTTCTAACAACCCCCCAGGCAGGAAACCAAAAGGTTCGGTCTGACCTTGTTCCTCAAAATGCATTCTGATGTGTAAATCTACATACTTTGATTTCTGCTCAATTAAATCTTTTTATACTAAGGTGAAGTCTCCTGGAATTATGTGCCTGGATCATTTTGAACACCATCAAAATCCTTCATTAGACAACAGGATTATTGCACAGGTGTGCCTTAGGCTGCCCACAATAAACGGCTGCTCTTAAATGTGCAGTTTTATCACACAGCTCGATTCCACAGATGTCCCAAGTTTTGAGGGAACAGCATTTGGTATATTCTTGACCAGACTGATGCTAACAACTAGTTGGAGTGGACAGCCGTCTTGGTGTCTGCAGTCCAGTGCAGCGAGGACTGTCCAGATCTCTGTACTGAAAAAATTAAACAGCTTCATAGACACATGGCTCACAGCTCCTCAGGAAAAGACTCAGTTCACCTAAGATAAGAGACACTCTGATGCATGCTCAATAATCCAGGTAGAAAAATCTAAAAAAGGTTAAGTCTGGTCCTCTGGACATTCAAAAAAACAAAACAAAACAAGCAAAAAAATGTAGAAACGTTTCGTCTTTCGTCCGAAAGACTTCCTCAGTCTGAGTGCTGTATTCAGCTCAGTCTTATAAATAGCACCCTCTCACAGTGGATCAACCAGTTGATGACCAGCTGCTCACATGATCAAGGAGGACCATCAGCCTAACGATGGATCGTTAGCACCCTGATGGTTGTTTGCTATTCACAGAGGGCTGAGTGATACTAGCAATAACAGCATTGTAAGAGGGGGACAGTTGAACCCGGAGGCCTCCACCTCTGTTTAATGATGGACGGTTTCTTTTCACAAAGATGGCCTCCTTTACTCCTCTCTCAAACCATTGTTCCTCTCTATCAAGGATGTGAACATCTTCATCCCTGAAAGAGTGACCGCTGGCCTGGAGATGAGTGTAGACTGCAGAGTCCTGACCTGATGATGTTGATCTTCTGTGCTGGGCCATCCTTTTGGCCAGTGGCTGTTTAGTTTCGCCGATGTAAGACTGATCACAGCCCTCCTGACACTGAACAGCACACACAATATTCATTCATTCATTCATTCAAGTTTATTTGAACAAGGACAGCACAATAAACAATGTTACATGTTAAAAACGAAGCAACCGTTGTTTTGTACACAGGATTTCTAGCCATATGGCTAATTTGCAAACCCAGTCCTTGGTTGGACTTTTATATAAAAACAGCTAAAATAAAATTAAAATTTAATTAAGATTAAACAGTTCCCTATATAAAAACATCTAAAATAAAATAAAAAATTAATGAAGTTTAAATGGCTTAAACAGTTCCCTCACACACACACAGCTGCTCCTCTGTCCCTATAGGATTCAGTGTTCACAGATTTGGTTTTGTTTCAACCATTTTTTCACCTGTGAATTAAAACCTCTAAGATCAGTCAATGTTTTTATTGCTGATGGTAAACTATTCCAGATATGGGGACCTTTAAATGAGAAGGAGCATTGACCAAATGATGTTTTGTATTTTGTAGGTTTACAGTCTCCATCAACTGCACCTCTTGTTGCAACTCCTGAGCTGCTGACTTTTAAAATCATTCTGCTCACCAGTTCAGGGACAAGACCATTAATACATTTAAAAGTTAATTTTAAACAAGAAAATTTTAAAAAATTGTCAAAGCTTAATAGGTTATATTTATAAAGTATTTGAAATATATATATTACTCTGTTTGTGCTGGGGGACTGGATCTTTGGGATGAACCAGTCTTTGCCGTAATGTATTTTGGGGTTTAAAAGCCACTGGGACGTTGTGTTTAGAAAATAAACGTCTCAATGTCTCTGAAACTCCCGCAACATACGGAATGACCACTGGTCTGGGTCTGGGTTCCTTCTTTTCACCTGATGGCTGGCTGGAGTCCTGTTTGGGTTTCTTCTCTGCTTTCAGGAAGGCCCAGTTAGGATATCCACATTTCTCTAGAGCCTGTTTTGTGTGTGATTTCTCCTTCTGTCTGGCTCTGAGTTAGTGGGGACGCTGTCTGCTCTGTGATACAGAGTCCTGATGACTCCTAACTTGTGCTCCAGAGGGTGATGGGAGTCAAACTGTAAATACTGGTCTGTGTGGGTGGGTTTGCGGTACACCTCAGTTTGCAAATTTCCTCTATCAGAAACTGAGACCTCACAGTCCAAGAAAGCCAACCTGCCATTTTTTACATCTTCTCGTGTGAACTTGATATATTTATCCACAGAGTTGATGTGATCAGTGAAATGTTGGACTTCCTGAGATTTAATTTTAACCCAGGTGTCATCAACATACCTGAACCAATGACTTGGTGGTCTCCCTGAAAAGGACGTCAAGGCTCTCTTTTCTACCTCCTCCATGTACAGGTTGGCAACAATAGGAGAAACTGGAAAGTGTGGTCCTGTTGCTCAGAGTGGTGTCTGATTTTAACCTTAAACAGACCACCTCTACTACCTCATCAACAGGAATGCACGTAAAGAGTGATGTGACATCAAAAGAGACCAGTGTTTCATCAGTCTCCATGATGACATCCCTCACCTTATCCACAAAGTCCATGGTGTTTCATCAAGGAAAATGGGTGACAAATCAAATAATCCACCTCGTTCATGCTAATCTTGCTCGCCATGGTACCACTGCCTACACTAAACGGGACGGCCGTGGTGTAGTGGTAATGGCAGTCGACCCCTGATCAGAAGGTTGGAGGTTCGAATCCCGCATCCGCCCACCATGTGTCGTTGTGTCCCTGGGCAAGACACTTAACCCCGAGTTGGTCCCGGTAGGTCTGGATGGCGCCTTGCAAGGCAGGCTACCACTACCGGTGTATGAATGTCTGAATGAATGGGTGGATGGCTGGTATTGTAAAGCGCTTTGGGGCTCCTCACAGGGGGCTGGAAAGCGCTATATAAATAAGCTCCATTTACCATTTACCATTTAAACCACACCCACATAAACTTTGGCTTGAAGCACGTTATTGTACGTCCACCCTAACTGGCTTATTTCTGTGGCATCGGGCTGATCCTGGGCTGACCAGAATTAGCCCCAATGAGCCGCAAACTGAGGGGGCGTGGCGAGACGCATGTCAATCATTCTGAACCACAGAGACATTGAATTAAAATGGGCTGTGAAAAGTTAGCCCTGCAGAACGACCCTGGGATCTTCCCAGATGGTTTAGCACCAGTTTTTGTTGTAAATTTCACTAAATAAGACACATTATTTTTAAATTCTGTTTATTTTTAAAGTTGTTATTTATTATAAATTGTTTATAATTATATAATTATAATATAATTATACCTTTTTATTGTGAATACCAGGAAGGGCTTAGCTCTATAGCCCACTTATACCAGCCGTCCCTGCTGGTGCCCATGTCTAGCATCTACTGTGCAAGAGACAACACCCTGGACAGGTCTCCATAGAGACAAATGAGACAAACAACCATTCACTCTCTCACTCACACACACCTAGAGACAATTTAGAGTTACCAATCAGTCTAACATGCATGATTTTAGTCTGTGGGAGGAAATTGGAGCACCTGGAGAAAACCCACACATGCATGGAGAGAACATGCAAACTCCACCCAGAAAGTCTCCTGGCCAGGATTCGATCCGGCGACTTCCCTACTGAGAGGCAACAGTTCTACCAGCTGAACCACTGTGCTCCACTTTTACATACTCAAAGAAAAAGTGTTTTGTATTTTCCGGCATATAACTTGCAGTTTTTTTTACATAGATTTGTCAGTCCTGCTACTTATATACTTTTTTTTTTTCCGTATTCATAACAATTTTTGACTGACACTTTTAATTTCTAATCACTGGAACGAGTCCTCCCTTGTGTGCTTGCTTCATTCAGCTGGTGCAGGCGGAGGAACGCTGGAGAGCTAGCAGCTCCGGCCACGATGGATGGATGGATAGATGGAAAGATGGGTGGATGGATGGTGCGGTGCTGCCCGGTTGAAATGAAACTGTTTTGACCATTAAATAAACTCATAATAAATGCGACTTATGTATGTTTTTTTAACCCTTCATATTTATTTTGAATGATGCAACTTATACTCTGGAGTGACTTATGCGCCGAAAAATACGGTATGCTGTCATTATTTGGTCAAAATTCAAAACAAAATAAATAAATAAAGTGTAAATCCCTGAGAAATAAACGTTCTCTCACCTGCCACCTTGCTAACTAACTGTTATGATGTGTAGTCTGTCAGCACTCGGAGTATGTGATAAAGACAACTCTGAGCTACTACCACATCAAATTGTACAAAGCTCAGTGTCTGTAAAACTGACTTGGCTATAGGAACTTTACATAATAACTCGGATTTAAAGCTGAGGCAGCCATCTTGGATTGGGCAGACTCCAAAAGTTAACCAGTTGTAGATAAACAGCTAATATTTATTTTCAGAGAGTTTGATCAAAATCTGTGCAGTTGCTCATGAGGTATTTTGCTAACAGACCGACAACTTATAAATCTCGGAGGTCCAGTTTCAGATTCAGGATCCGGTCACTCGTTCTTTTTGAGTGACTTTATCTGTTTTTGTTTTGATTCTGTTGAATTTCTCCTTCTGACTAAATGAGATTCAAAAAGAACAGACTCGTTTCAGTTGTTTTGTGAAACCTAAACTCTAAAATGTCACTTTATTATAAGAAATAAGGCATAAAAACTTTCCATAAATTGAACGAGTATAAAAAAGGTCAAAACAACTGCAGGCTAACATTTATAACAGTAGAGATGAGGACATAATGGTTCAGAAAATACAAACTGATTTAAAAACACTAACAAAAAGAGCTGAACTACACTTTACCCTCCTCTTCACTCCTACACCCAAATGCTGCCCTTCCCCTCCCTCTCCTGGGCTTCTTGCTGATTGCAGCAGCCCCCCGGGCCAGGTCCCCGGAGGCGGGAGGCCGGCAGGTTCTTGTAGACGGCCCGGCTGTAGGGAATGAAGCACAGGCCCAGCTGCAGGTGCCGAGCCAGACGGCAGAAGGCCGCGAGCGCCAGGACCAGCAGGGGGGTCAGCAGCAGGAAGCCCACCACCAGCAGGGCCACGCAGCCGGTGTCGTCCAGCAGGTCGGAGCAGTACACGGACGACCCGTAAGGCTGCACCTGGAGAGGAAGCAGGAGAGCTGGTGTCTTCACATGGAACATCTTTGAACAAGATAAAAACAAAAAAAAATGTCACATTTTTGTCATCTGTGTATGTTTCCCATACAAGACGAAATTCGTCTCTGCATTTAACCCAACCACCACCAGGTGGTGCAGTGAGCAGCCATAGAAAGCGCCCGGGGAGCTGGGGAAATAGGTGTGCACTCATAGACACCCCAAGGTGTGTAGTGGCCGGGGCGCGAACCTGTGTCCTTCGGGTCCCAAGTCGGCAGCCCTGCCTCTACACCATCTTGGCCCCACAAGCGCGACACCAGCAGCCCCCATCATCACTGACAGATTTCAACACTACATGTTTGTACTTTAATAATAATAATGTCTTTTCCTGTCATCTGTGTATGTTTCCCATACACAGACGAAATTCGTCTCTGCATTTAACCCAACCACCACCAGGTGGTGCAGTGAGCAGCCAGAAAGCGCCCGGGGAGCTGGAGAATTAGGTGTGCACTCATAGACACCCCAAGGTGTGTAGTGGCCGGGGCGCGAACCCGCGTCCTTCGGGTCCCAAGTCGGAAGCCCTGCCACTACACCATCTTTAATGTTTTGGTGCAATAAATGTGCTGCGGCCTTGTAAATCTGAGGTTGCAGGTTAGAGCCCAGCTTGCCTCAGGAAGGGCATCTGGCGTTAAAGAAAATTTGCCATATCTTTCGAGGGAGTTTGCTCACTGTGGTGAGCCCCGAAGACGAGAGCAGCCTAAAGAAACTACAGTACAGTATTCAAGTGGGAAGGTTACACGGTGGAGAAGAACACGGGTGGGTCATTTTTTTTTTCTTGACTGAGGTGGAGCAGACAGATCCTGGTGAGTGGAGAGAGCAATTTTATCTACCGTCAGGTGCAATGGCAGAGCCAGGGGGTGGCCAGTGGTGGCCATGGTCACCAAAGAATGCTTAAGCGACCCCAGTCAATTGACGAAATAATACATTTAAGAATACTATATACTGTATACAGGTATATATACAGGTGGTCCCCGACTTACGAGCGCTCTTACTTACGAGGTCCCGGATTTACGAGGTTGTCATATTTAATAAAAATATGAAAAAAATTATTATTTTTTTTTTGTGTGTTTAAATGTTCTTAATTTCATGTGTACAGCACTTTGTTGCAGCTGTGGTTGTTTTAAATGGCTTTATAAATAAAGTATAATTGTTATTTTTATGTTTTATTTCAATTTTTAGCGTATTAGCGATTGCTCCCAACGTGCAGCCGGCAGACATAAAACGAGCGGATCGCCGCCGCCTGACCATGCAACGAGTGGAGCTAAGTGGGCAGGGATTGGAAATGCCGCCATATGCGGCCGGGAGCTGCTGGCTTTTGAGGACCGTGCGTCCGATCAGAGGTTGCCTCATACGGATAAATGTATGTCTGCATTTGGGCAAAAGAAAATGGCCAATGCCATGTCTTCTTTCACCCAAATGTAGACATACACAAAAATGGAAGTCGGCACGTTACTTATTTTTCTATTTATCCAGCTCACATCGTTTACATGTACTGTAGATGTTTACATGTATGTGATGCGGTGGCCATCTTGGATTTTGATTTACTTTTTCTGCTCACAAGATGGATGGACGGACCGACTAAGGCGACAAAGGTCATCAATTAAATATTTATTTATTTAAAAATATTACCAGAGTATTTGTTGCTGCTAATGTAGGACCTGTCCCAAAACTGTCTCAAACTGGTCTCAGTTTACTTTTCGTAAATCCAAACCACTAAAACTCAAAAAAAGGCGTTCAATACAGGATCAACTGGACTTTATTTGTTGCAGAAAACGTTTCGACTTCTGTCCAGAAGTCTTTTTCAATTCTGAATGGAAGCTGTGAGAACGAGAAGTTTTATACAGGCTTACAAGTCACGCACCAGCATACCACCAGCATACCACTAAAACTGTATTTTTTTTGCCAATTTGTGATTTTTTTTATGTTTAATGTGATTCAAAGTAATTGTTTATTAATTTTTTTGTGATTTTATTTTGCCGTCTTGTCCCTGACAGCGGCAGCCCTGTGAGATCTTACAATTCTTTAGTTTTTGAGTTTGAGAAATGATTTGAACTTATGAAACACCAATCCATCAGTATGCCGCTAAACCTGCGGGATTCTTCATGTTGCTTTTAAAGTCCTCAGTAATCCCACAATGCACTGCACACAGAAATCCGAGCAGTGTGGTCACAGCTGCTAAAAATTAAATCAAGCTGCAGGAAGATCCATTAAAACGTGTGAAACCAGGGTCAGACCTCCAGAACAACACCTCCCTCTCCGTGTCGAGGGCAGTTGACATTCCATGGAGTCTGACTGACAGGCCTCACAGAGGAAGTCTCTCTAAATCTAAATCCTTACCGTGGAGTGGCAGAGGAAGCCGAACACGATCATGACCAGAGCCGGCGTGAGGATGACTCCGAACACGATGCTCGCCAGGCCGCCGTTGATCAGGGCGATGACCAGGTTCTGCGCGGTGACCAGCACGGAGCACGCCCAACAGTCCAGAGACCCCCTCAGCTCCAGGGGGGCGTCCGCCGCCTCGCCGTTACTCGTAGAATAGGGAGGTGGCACCGTGACCCCTGACCCCGCCCTGGAGGGGGAGCGGGCCTCAGAGGGGGCCTCGGACACCGTCTTCTCGAGCGTCGCGCTCCGTGACAGACTCATCATGTCCTGCAGGAAAAGGATCCAAGTGTCCGAGTCAGGAACGTCAACATAAATCTGACGATAGTTTGGCCATTTTAAATTAGAGTTATGTGGAAAGGAGAACATCTTAGAGAGCTCTTGAACCCCCTGACTGATGTAAAAATTAAAGGTGCAGTCTGCAGTTTCTGTAGTGCAGTCTGTAAGTTTTCTAAAAATATATTTTTTAACATATTTCTTCACTCTGTCACTATCTCCTGACAGACTGGTGTTAGACAAAGTAATCTTTGAAAAAACTATATTCCCCTTGCTTCTCCAGGTGTTACTAAAAGCATTTCTAAAAAGCCACAGTGACCCGCCGTTAACCAGCCAATAAAAACAGAGTTTGTAACCAGCCAATAAAAACAGAGCTTGAATTTGAATCAGCCAATAAAAACAGAGCTTGAATTTGAATCAGCCAATAAAAACAGAGCTTGAATTTGAATCAGCCAATAAAAACAGAGCTTGAATTTGAATCAGCCAATAAAAACAGAGCTTGAATTTGAATCAGCCAATAAAAACAGAGCTTGAATTTGAATCAGCCAATAAAAACAGAGCTTGAATTTGAATCAGCCAATAAAAACAGAGCTTGAATTTGAATCAGCCAATAAAAACAGAGCTTGAATTTGAATCAGCCAATAAAAACAGAGCTTGAATTTGAACCAGCCAATAAAAACAGAGCTTGAATTTGAATCAGCCAATAAAAACAGAGCTTGAATTTGAACCAGCCAATAAAAACAGAGCTTGAATTTGAATCAGCCAATAAAAACAGAGCTTGAATTTGAATCAGCCAATAAAAACAGAGCTTGAATTTGAACCAGCCAATAAAAACAGAGCTTGAATTTGAATCAGCCAATAAAAACAGAGCTTGAATTTGAACCAGCCAATAAAAACAGAGCTTGAATTTGAATCAGCCAATAAAAACAGAGCTTGAATTTGAACCAGCCAATAAAAACAGAGCTTGAATTTGAATCAGCCAATAAAAACAGAGCTTGAATTTGAATCAGCCAATAAAAACAGAGCTTGAATTTGAATCAGCCAATAAAAACAGAGCTTGAATTTGAATCAGCCAATAAAAACAGAGCTTGAATTTGAACCAGCCAATAAAAACAGAGCTTGAATTTGAATCAGCCAATAAAAACAGAGCTTGAATTTCAGCAGAGCAAGGCGAGCAGAGCCACATATGGCTCTGAGGGGGAGGGATCAGAATGCTTTGCCTGTTGAAAATTTTTCTAAGTGCTGATGTTCTACAGAAACTGCAGACTGCACCTTTAAAGACCTGCTCAATAAAAGTCTGACGGGACAGAAGAGCTTCATCACAGACCAGCCAAGACTGAAAACAACTCCATTCTTCAGAGTTTCATAACAATAAAAGATAATGTTTTGCACACTTTCCTGCTGGTTATTGTGTCATGAAGAATTCACACTGTTGTGATCCATTTGTCTTCTGTGTATTTTTTGGCATCTTTCTCGTTCCACAATTTTTGTGCTATTTGAACAAATCATAAATCAAAACGTTCATCTCGTTCAGGAGAAGGGTGCTGTGACTTTTGGTATTCGTGCAACTTTAGCATTTTTGAAATATTTAACCTTTTCCACCATTTTTTTCCCTCATAGAAAATGAATTGAGCTCATTTTACATCCTCATATCTTTAGCTCTGTTTACAAACTTTTACTACTCCTTTCACATTTTGTTCTGCTTCAGCTTCTTTCACCTTCCTTGTGCAAATTTAAACTTTTTTCAGCTACTTTCAGCTAAATTCAGTTGTTTTTTCAGCTGTTTTGTGCTCCTTTCCGATATTTTCTGCTAACTACAACATTTTTGTGCTTCTTCTAACTTCTTTCTGCTAATTTCAGCTCATTATGCTCCTTTCAGCTTCTTTCCGCAAGCTTAACCTTTTTCCTGCTATTTCAGCTACTATTTAGCTGTTTTTATGCTAATTTTAGCTTGTTCAGGTAATTCCACATTGTTTTGAGCTCATTTCAGCTCCTTTCACTTCCTTCTGGTAGCTTAAGCTTCTTTCTTCCTTTTCAGCTATTTTTCAGCTATTTTCTTTGCTAATTTCAGCAGTTTTAGCTAAGTTCTCAAATTTTGTGCTAATTTCTGCTTATTTAAACCTTTCAGCAAATGTGTTATTTTTGCTTTCTTATAAATAAGGTTTTCTTCTTCCATTTCAAAAGTTTTTCAGCAAGTTCTTCATCAACAAGCATTCACACTGCATCTTTACAGGAAATGCAGTTTCTCAAATTTACCACTTTACAGCTGGTGACCCAGGGGTCACATCTTGTCTGAGGAGGAGCACAGTCAGCCCACTGATAATTCATTTAATTAAAAATAAAAATAAAATATTGATATTAACTACTGAATGTCAGGTCACTGAACTTTTTGGCTTTCAGTAGCTGTGAGGACTGAAGATATTCTGAAACAGTTGACTTTAGAAGTGGTTTGACCTACCAGATAAGCCGTTACTCGCTTGTCATAAAGGTCAAACCCATTCACAAAATGGATTTCAGCCATCTTAAAACTGATCCAACATTTAAAATTGTATAGCTGTTGATGTAAATGATTTTGTGTAATCAATTACATTATTATCAGTTTTGCATCCTATTGTTTGTTTTTTCATGAGATTTAATGACATTTCTGCAGACGAAATTATGAAATTATGAGCAGCTGGTGATGCTCTTTGTACGTACAGAAAGAACAACACAAAGTATGTACTGTATATATATATATATATATATACGCATTTATTACATCTAGGCTTGATTACTGCAATTAACTTCTGCTTGGCGTCAGTCAGACCACCATTGCACGATTACAACTGGTTCAGAACCTAGCAGCCCGATTTTTAACCAGTACACGCAGAAGAGAGCACATTACACCAGTCTTGGCCTCCCTGCACTGGCTACCAGTTCATTTTAGAGTCCAGTTCAAAATTCTCCTGTATGTCTACAAATCACTGAACAGCCTCGCCCCCGGCCCATCTCTCGGAGTTGATACACCCATATGTCCCACCACGTGCTTTGAGGTCAGAGGACCGGGTACTGTTAAGTGTTCCAGTAACTCGCTTGAAGCGCAGAGGTGACAGGGCGTTCTCTGTAGCAGGACCAAGACTCTGGAATGAGTTACCTCTACCTGTCAGACAGGCCCCCTCCCTCTCAGTTTTCAAATCCCGGTTAAAAACTCACTACTATTCTGTTGCTTTCAACACCAGCTTATTTGTATCTGATCGTTTTATTTATGATCTGCAATGTTTTTATGTCATTCGTGTTGTATTTCACTGTGTGTGTTGCCTGTTGTTTGTTTGTTTGTCCAGCACTTTGGTGTGGACTTGTTCCTGTTGAAAGTGCTTTACAAATAAAATGGTATGGTATGGTGTATACACACACACACACACACACA
>JBBPBX010007669.1:17594-31345 GCA_038048925.1 Garcialebias charrua | reverse complement strand
AACGGTGCAACCTATCAGGCGGAAAATACGGTAAGCTTTAAAGGGAATGAGAGCACTTACACAGTGAATACATTGTGTATAATTTTGTGTAAAACTTATGAGTAAATAGTGTCTTACCTGTCGCAAAACCCCTCTTTGACTGAGCAGTTTGAAGAAATGGAGTTTAAAGGTCAAATGAGAAGTGTTTTGAAGCGAACATGAGAGAATGTCATAAAAGGTGCTTGTTGTCAGACTCTCACATTCAAAGAAATTTACACTAATTTTAAATTAATTATGGCTCAGCTGGTAGCTGTCGGTTCTTAGCAAGAAGGTTGCTGGATTGAATCCCTGGGTGGAGTTTGAATGTTCTCTCTGTGCATGTGTGGGTTTTCCCTGGGTACTCTACAGATCAAACACATGCATGTTAGACTGATTGGTAACTAAATTGTCTCTAGGTGTGAGTGAGAGAGTGAATGGTTGTTTGTCTCTGTGTCCCTGTGATGGACTGGAGACCTGTCCCAAGTGTCCAATTCCTCTCGCACAGTGAGTGAGAGAGTGAATGGTTGTTTGTCTCTGTGTCCCTGTGATGGACTGGAGACCTGTCCCAAGTGTCCAATTCCTCTCGCACAGTGACTACTGGACATGGGCATCAGTGTCCCTTTATGACAAAGAAAGGAAGAAGTGGATACAGATAATTAATGGGTGAAAAGAAAAACAGACTTTTGTCTCTTTGGCATTTTGCTTGATCCAAAGTGTGATGTCGTCAGTGTCAAACAAAGGGTTATGAAGAAAGAAGTGAATCACAACAGCTAGAAATAGATCAGAGGTGCGCAGTGTGACAAACATTGGCGAGTGGAGGGGACAATTTTATTCCCCACCAGGTGCGATAGCTGAGTCAAGGGGTGGCCCATGATGATGGCCTTGGCCACCATAGATTCATCTTTGTCCACCCAACCATTTGAGGAAATTATAATTTTAACAGCATAGAGGAAGCTCATATGGTAGGGGTGACCCATTTACAGATGTATTTTTGGTGGCAGCCATCTTGGATTTTGAAATGAGAACCCAGTTTTTGATAGGAACTTTTTTTATGTCTATGTAGCCACACACAAATGGAAGTTGGTACCTCTCTTCTTTTTCCAAGTTATCTCGCTCACAACATACATGGATGAACAGATAGATGGACAGTCGAATGGAGGGTGTTTCAAATTATTCCCCCTTTTCGCTCTGCGACTGGGAACAAGAAAATAAGCAAGAAAATCAGCAAAACACAGTAAACTAAGTGATAAAGAAGGTGAATTATGTAACATATGCTAGGAGTATGAGAGGAGGAATCCTCTCATAATTTGTGTAAAAGATATTCTGTAACTATAGTGACAATCTGATACCTGATTTACACGGAGCATTGCCTTTAATATTCCCATAACATAAGTTATAATTATTGCACAGCAAAATTACCAAATTCTACATTCCAAAATCTGTTATCACAAGAGTTGTGGCGGTAGACTACTAGCTTTTTCTGACCGAGCACAAGAACTTCAGTTTGGGTACATGGTGAAACTGAAGACCAATAATAGGCGTTAGGTTACAACTCCGTCATGTTTACATTTCATCCACGTGGTTATCTCGTGTTGCGTCATCACTTTTCAAAGCTGCATGTTGCAGTTTTTTACTTTATGAAGCGTCAGGTGCTCCCACACGTTGGAGGACTCAAACAGTTTTCTCTGTGTCACGTCGGTCATTTGTAAAATAACTTTGAAAACATTGTCTCTGTTCTGCTTCCACCTCCCTCCTCGCTCTGTTTAAGCCACACACGCTGCAGAGTTTTTTGTTTTTTTTAAACTTTATTCAGTCAGCCAGCATTGACAAAGCTCTACCGGTGAACAAAACAGCCGTGAAAGAAGCATAATCGCGCGTTGTTGCAGCCCTAGCTGCAATACGTTGCATGTTTGTCACGTAGCTCACGTGGGAAGCTTTTTTTTTTACGCTTGAGGCAGGATTACGACGGCGCACGAATTTAAAACCTCTTTAAAAAAATTAAGACTTCAACACAATAATTCAGCAAATTTAAGACTTTTTTAGGCCTAAAATCGAGATTTTGAAATTTTATACTTTTTTATACTTTTTAAGACCCCGCGGAAACCCTGAATATGGAGTGGTTAATGTTTGTACCTAAACATTACACTATGACTTTAGAACCATTTATTTTATTAAAAACACAACAAACAGTGTGCTGTCTTAATATAAAGTGTTTGTCTTAATATATAGCCAAACTACAAACATTTTTTTCTTTTTTGCCTTGGGTAACGTGCAAAGTGGAAGAGGAAATGCCGTTACCAAGCATGAAATTTGTATTGAGCCAAAGTATCAGGGTGTACCAGTCCAAAGTATTGGGGTGTTCTTATAAGTTTAAGTATTTGAGGCCATTCCATGTTGCCAACCCGGTCATTGAGTTTAATGTAGGGATCTTTTTCACAACTGTCTTCACTGGATTCTTGAGATCCAGCTGTTGTTTCCAGGTTTGTACTGGTTGACTATCCATTTCTTCAAATCCGGCATTTCTTCAAAATCCACCGGTGCCGCTGCCAACATTCTGTCACCGCTAGATTTGGCACCGGTGACATCATCAACCATGGATGGTGACTATAACCCATTTTGGGAATTTTACACAAAAACACTAAAAACAAGTCATTACATTTTTAAATCAGAGAAATGGGCCTGAATATGAGTTTCAAATTTCAGACTGGAATGTTTTGACTAAATGGCCAACACTGGTTGTTGTTTTATTTGTGTTGCTAGCACAGTTAGCAGCAGCAAGGAACAAAGCTAACTCACTTCGGGGGCTCTTCTGGCACGGGCTAATTAAAATTTCTGCCTAAATACTTGTCTAATGCAAAACTACCAGTGGTGTAAAGATTTAAACAGTAATCTATGCATGATAAATAACTGACTTTTTGAAAGTTGGAAGTATTTTTACCAGTATAGTTTAGTGGTCTGCTTGAACTCCTACTTAGCATTAGCTTGTTGATACTGCTAGCCGCTGCTGCAGTTTTTTTTCGCATAATCATTAATATTGTGCAATGCAATGTGTTAAAGTTTAATTTAAAAAAATGTGTTTACGTTAACTAGGGTTTTGGAGATAACATGTAATTTGAGACAAATTTTGCTTTAGCCTTAGCCGCTTTTGGTTAGCTGTTAGCCTGTCAGTCCTGCTCGAATTAAACTCTGTTTCTCCAAAGTGAGTCCATTTTTGGCAGAACTCCCACTTCATGACTGAACACTTCTTCAAAGAATGTGAGGGGGAATGTGGGTGCATGTGCCATCAAGAGTGCCACAGTGTTTGTATGTGGATGTCAGGGCCTGAGTCAGCTGGTAGAGGAAGAGCAGTTTTCCTGTCCTTGAAATGGGGATATCCGCTGCTGTTTTGTGTCCACATTGTGCTTGCAGTGAGCCTGCAGGTCTGGCAAACTCATGTCCTTATTCTGGGACAGGAAGAAAGGAGCCTCTCTTGGCGTGCAGCGATGTAAAGGCTGTTGGTGATTGTTTCCTTAGACATAAATAATTCCAATTTGTCATTAAGGTTGTTCGTTAAGTGTCTGACAACATTAAGGCTGTTTCAAGATTTGAGTCCGATTATTAGTTTAACAAGACATTTAATTTATTAATTGATAATCTTGATTTAAAAAATGCATTGCAAACAAGCTGCTATTGAGACAGACAGAAGAAGAAAAAATACTTGAGTAAAAAAATTAATAAATGAACAGTTTATCAACACCAAGAGAAGCAGACTGATCCAGTAGAGCCACCTAGGGTTATCACCAGGAAAGATCGTTTTAGACTGTGGGCCTAAACAGGTAACCAAATAATTTGAGACAATTGAGACCAGCTATTCTCAGCTTTTGGTAAACCAGCTCTGGTTCAGAAATGATCTACAGATGTGGTTAAGATCTGGGCGTTTGGATAAGGGTCACCAGTGCGTAACCTTTGGACCAGGAACATAATGTTGAAACCTAAACTTGAGTTTCAAAATTCAGACTTGAGCTAGTCTGTCTTAATTGATTTGGAGTCAATTATACAGAAGAGAAAAACATTAATTTGTCATGGAAATTTGTGCTTAACTAATAAAAATTATATTTGAAACATATGTCTTGCATATGCTGGTGAAGATTCTCAGTCATCCAGGACATGATAAATCAAAAAGGCGTTCAATTCAGGATCAACTGGACTTTATTTGTAACAGAAAACGTTTCGACTTCTGTCCAGAAGTCTTTTTCAATTATGAATTGAAAAAGACTTCTGGACAGAAGTCGAAACGTTTTCTGTTACAAATAAAGTCCAGTTGATCCTGAATTGAACGCCTTTTTGATATGTCTTGCATGTGTGTCCTTTGTGATTTTGTAACAGTTTTACCATGTCCGTGTGATCACATGAGATCCTATGTTTTACCAAAAGGAAACACAAGTGAATAATACATTAAATTCATGCAGCGTGTCCACGAGGGACACTGTTTTAAATGTTTCAATGCACGCTGGTGCATTAAAAAAGAAAAAAAAGAAAAAAGGAATGAACTCTTAAAATATTTACAATGTCTGTTATATTCAGTCCATGTCCCAAGAACCAGATTTGGAGCCATGGTCAGAGCACCAAGGTCCCTGCCTTTGGCTGCCACCCATGACACTATGTAATTCAGGCTGAGCCCCATGAATGGAGGCCATGGTCACCAGTCACCCATCGATAACCAGCTCCAGAGCAGGGCCACAACAACCTATGTTCAGGTGAAGGATATTGAGCTCCTTGTTGTGTTTTGTCCATTTTAATATTGTGATTTGTTATTTGTCTGACGTCACCTAGACCAATCTGCCTGGGAGATCCTACCAGGGGTAATTACCTCTAGCATTATATCTCCGAGGATCTTTCAGGTATGCAAACTCCTCCACCCCAATAAGGAGCCAATTTCCCATCTAGAAAAGCCAGTTGAAGTGGTTTGAAACTCGTTTAAAAACACATATGTTTTCATTGGCTTTTAAACCAGAATGAGTTCACATCTCTGTTTTAATGTTGTACTATTTTACTTGTGATGTTCTGATATTTATATGATTGAGATTGATTGTTTTTATTGTTTTGTGCTTGTTTTTATTCTTGTACAGCACTTCGGACGGCTGCTGCTGTATTTTTAAGTGCTTTACAAATAAACTGGTATGGTATGGTATGGTTTGGGTATCTGGTAAGAATACTCCCTGGACACCTTCTTAGGAAGATTTTCCAAGCATGTCCAACTGGGTGGAGACACAAAGAAAGACCCAGGATGTGCTGGAGAGACTATGTCTCTTGGCTGGCTTAGTAATAACTTGGAATCCCACTGGAAGAACTGAAAGAGGTGGCTGTGGAAAGAAAGGTCTTGGTCTCCCTACTCAAGCTGACCCAGCTTCAGAACAAGTGACCGATAATAGATAAATGAACGGACGGTGTAATGTTCATGATGCATTCATATTGAATGTTGGAATATGTATTTGTTTGCGGGTGTGAATGTTACAGTATATTATGATGGTGTGTCCAACACTGCGGTTAAATAACCCATTCAATTTTCATTGGTGTGGAGTTTTGTTCTGATGTGCAGCATTGATGCAAATTATCTGTGGTGTTTACCAGCATCTTCTTGTAGTACAGTATTTTCTGGTGTATAGGTCGCACCTGTGTATAGGTCGCATTGTCCAATTATCACCAATAGATTGGAAAAATCCCTAGATAGGTCGCACTGGTGTATAGGTCGCACCTACGTTTAGCTCTGCTGCAAATGTCTGCCACAGGAGCACACAGCAAGGCTTTTAAGAAGATTAACACTTAAAAACAATTATTTGTTTGATAAAAATTATAGCAAATATATGTCTGAGCTGAACTTTTCCTTAATAAATGAACGTAATTGTGAAATGAGCTGGATTTAAAAATGTTTCGCCGAAAGTGATAACAAGCCATGTATAGGTTGCACCGGTGTATAGGTCGCAGGCCTTGAAAAAAACCATAAAAAGGTGCGACCTATACACCGGAAAATGCGGTAATTCCCCACTCTGGTAATGTCAGCACGTATCCATCTCTCACCCACCATCTTCTGGGCCTACTTTTCATGTTGCTACTTTGGCATATCTCCACCCGCTTCGGATGTCATCAACCATTAAATGCCCTTATCATTTATTATCATCCCGATTCGTAGCGGTCAGATTGCCCCTCCTGTACCTCCTAGGAGGTTTAAAGGCATGTTGTCACCGTTACAAGTGATGACAGCAGGCTCTGTCTTTAGCTACGTGGTTAGGTTTAGAGTAAAGGATCTTGGGTTAGGTTTAGGCACAAGGGTAAGGGGGTTAGGTTTAGGGTTGGTCCTCTGGGTCAGGTTTAAGGTTACGTTTAGGAAAACGGTTACATTCATTCATTCAACCTTTATTTATACAGGCTAGCCTCATTGAGCCATGGAGACTCATTTACAAGAGGGACCTGTCTCACTCACACCCAGGGTCAATTTAGAGTTACCAATCAGCCTGTTATGGAATAGGCTGAAAAAAAACAAAAACACAACACTTCCGGGTTCACGGAAACACGCTGCCTACTCACAGCGATAATAACGCAGATAACGTTTTTTTAAACATGCTAGGAGGTGGATTGGACAGTTTTGCCGATACATATGGAGATGATAACAGTTGATAACGCCCATTGTATGCACTGACAACATCCGAACCCGCTGATATCTCAGTCTGACAGTCTGTCTTTTGTTCTCCTTGTCCCCAAGTAAAGTCCAAACCAAACAACTGCAACTTATTCATAAGATTTTTTTCCAGATCCAGTAGGAGTTCTGCCCTGCCTTTTTCCTCTCTCTACTCAGACGGTTAATTGACAGCAGCTGTAGATCATCAGCACTACACACAGGATGAAGCTGCAGAGACCATTCAGCAGGCGCTGGGACATTCCCTACAAACAGTAGAATTGTTCTAGCCAGTATTTCTATGAGTGACCTAAGAGTGTAGTTGTGTTTTTGTCCGTCTCCTCAGAGCAAACCCTGCTGTCCACCTGCCTTGAGTCCTCTACAGGTTCCTTATCCTCCTGATCCTCCCCAGCTGCTCTCCACATACCACCACTTGCCCTGCTTCCCTTGGACCCCCACTTTACTCATCTCCCTGGAAACTGTTGGCCCTCCCCATTCTGACCCCAACTCTCCTCGTAAGAATAATAGCTGCAAACATTTCCACTTCCTACAACCAGACCCCTCTCCCCCATCCTCCAGTGATCCAGCTTCCCTCCCTGATGTTTCTCTTTTGCCTCACTTTGTAAAAATAAAAAATAAAAACTGTACACTGCTATTGAGTCCTGGTATCTGTTCATCTCAGTCCTTTCATTCTGGGTACACCTGTTAACATAACAGATCCATGTTTGTCAAATGACTGAAAAGTAGGTTCTTTATACCAGAGGTCATCAATCCAGGTCCTCATTGCTCACTGTCCTGCATGTTTTAGCTGCTTCACCACACCTGATTCGAATAATTGATCCACCCACCTGCAATGTCATCAAGTTTAGTAGAAACCTGTCAACTATTCATTCATGTTAGTCAGTTGTGAAGCAGGGAAACATCTGAAACATGCAGGGCAGTGGACCTTTACTTTTCATTAGGTGTACTGTGACCAAACACAGTGCTGAGAAAACACTATGGAGATGTTGGTACTCATAACATGGCGAATGTAGGCAAAGGCAACATGACATCATTAACAATGTTAGATTATTTTTTTTCATTCAACCTTTATTTAGGCAGGTTAATCCCATTGAGCCTCGAGGACTCATTTACAAGAGAGCCCTGTCTACAAACTAAAGAATGATGACAACAGCAACAGTAGATTTTCCTTGGACAATCAACAATAGACAAACATATGAGAGGTATACAGATTTTTTTTTTTACAAGTTAAAACAAAGATGTCAAAGTAGCAAAACCGACAGATTACAAGACAGATGTAGAAAATCAAAAACAGGAACATGTCTGCATTAGATTTTGCCAGGATTCCAACAGATTCTTAATTTTAGATTTACAAGATAAACATGACTTGAACAATACACTTCCTCAGTACTGGGGTACATCAGTACATGCTCTGAAAATGTCTCCATCAGAAAATATGTTAAATGCTACCCCAACACAAAACCTTGGTTGAATGCAGAAGTTTGCACCCTGCTGGAAGTCAGGAACACTGCCTTCAAGTCTGGAGACTCAGAAAAGCTGAGGAAGACAAGGAGAGAGCTGGTTGCTGGCATTAAGAGGGCCAAAGCCAAATATGCACAGAGGATTGAGGGTCAGTTCAACTCACAAGACCCACGGAGCATGTGGAGGGGCATTAAAGGTTGGCTGACATGATTTTTGAACTTTGCATAAATTGGCACAACATACAGTATATATCTTTTATCATTCAACTATGTTCGTTGTTGCAAACAAAATTATAATTTAATGAAAATTTGTTTAAAAAGTGAGTTTAAAATTCGCGTTGTGTTTTTTCACGGGACATCCGGGTACTTCCGCTTGCTAATTTTGTGACGTCATCATAGGAATTTCAGTCTGTGGCTGCGTATAGAATGCAGATTCATTTTCTGCACGTTCGCCTATATTTTTTTTGTATAACTTGAAAAATGCCGTTACGTTGGGTCACATTTGGGTGTTCTAATATCATCAGTGAACAAGTGAGCCTTTTCACTTTCCCGAAAGATGAAATACTTTGTCAAGACTGGACAAAACAAACAAAGCTGTCGCCCTCTGAGCCCCCCTCGCTCCACCCGAACGGTAAGGCAGAACCTGCTGTTTCTTGTTCAACCCCCTGAACTAACTTCAGCTTCCCAAACTGAAGACAAATCGCTCAAATCTAAACTTAGATTGCTAAATACATAGTTCCCACACACATGACCAGTATTGCGCAATACCAGGTTTTTCGCCACTCGTAAAGGCAGAAATGGCGGACAAACAGACTCGAGCTACCAGAGCTAAGGACAGTAGGCTACTAGCTTGACCAAGGCGCAATCAGTGTTGGGAATGTTACTTTAAAAAAGTAATTAATTATAGTTACTAGTTACTTCTCCCAAAAAGTAACTGAGTTAGTAACTGAATTACTCACCTATAAAAGTAATTAGTTACCAGGGAAAGTAACTATTGTTTGTTTGGTTGGTTTAAGTTTAGATATACAGTATCTACGAATTTAAAGTAGAAATGCTTACAGCACCTCAACAGAACATGACTGGTTGACATACTTCAAGTTTTTTCTTCATTACAAAATACAGTTTAACAAAATAATATAACAATTGTGTTTTCAGCTCTATGTACACTGAAGAAGAAAGCACCATTATATACGTATTATGATTAAACTTATATCCATTCATAACTATATTTCATGTAATCACAAAGGTATATTCATACATAACTATATTTCATGTAATCAAAGGTTCACAAATGTGTTTCATGTAATCAAAGGTTTTAATACAATCATGCTTAGATGCTTAAATGCACTGTGCAAACTTTAATCTTACCGGTGTGCAGTTTGAGCAGACCTGCAGCTCGAAGCAACTCTGAGGCCGACATCTGCCCTTCCCCCCCCACAGGGAGGAAGGGCAAAGCAGACACAGGATTTGGCTGAAAGAACAGGTACATCTTTAGTATAAACACAGACACTTAGTTCATGACACAGAATGTGCCACTTCATGACATAAAAGGTGCAACAGGTGAAACATAAAGGTCGAAGGAAACTAGTTTGAATCTAAACTCTTCTAAAACTTATGCTCAAACAAAGAGGCACACACAATCAGGTCATTCCAGAAGAAGACCTTGGGCACTCTATAAATCTCAGTTGCCTTAGCAACTACTGATAGCAGCTCCTCAGACCAATAAGGAGCTCAAAACATTTTATGATATCGCGCACCAGAGCAGCAAACTGACATTCCTTGGGCGACTTCGAGCGAAAAGGTCGGTTCAACGAATCATCCGATCGTATGCATATTGATCAATTGATTGTCTGCTTAATCTGTTAACCTGTATCTTTTTCAATAAATCTGATTTGCTTCAAGAGACGCCTGGCTCATTTGAACACCCAAACTGAAATCCCTTCAGTTCTGGTGACCAGCCGACGTGATCTGACCCAGGTGACCTGTGAATAGCCGAGCAGAACTCCGTGGACTGAGTGCAGTGGGCCCAAAAAGCAAAAAGGTAAGTTGACACCCTGAAATACTCAAAACAACAATTTGGCCTAATATCCAAATTTACTGCACTGAAGCACACGGGAGTCTATCGGATAAGGACTCTTGGTTAAGTTAAATAAATAATTTGGTTGGTTAAAAGTGGTTCACAGATACGTTTTCAGTTTAAGCAGACAAGGGGGGTCGGTTCGACTCGGTTCGGGAGCAGGGGTTACGGCCCCTCCCCCGTCCAAGAGCGGCCGAGGACAGAGTGTGGCGCGCGCACACATCTGATTAAAGTTCACGACGAGGTGATCGAACGTTGAGGTTCAAATTACTTACTTTTGGGGAATACACGCTTTCTACTTAGGCCGTGAGCAGCCGGTCGTGGGTCACGTGGGGTGGATTCGTTCGTCCGCGTGAGGAGGGGGAGTCACGAAGACTTGTTTCACTGTCTAGTTTAGAAAAGCGTTTCCGGAGCGTCCGATTCTTTGAGTAGCTGGAAGAGGTTGTTCGACTTGTTCCATGACCACGCATGGGTAGAAAAAACAATCGCCGCTTGTTTCCTAGGTTCGGACGCAGCCGAAGTCTGAGCGACGTTGAGGTCGCCGGAAGTTCACGCTGAGGTGAAAACTACAGCTCCCAGTGTGCCTTGCGCTGAACTTGCGGATCAGCACAGTGGAATCGCACTGGGCGGTGCCCAAAGAGGTCTGTAGAAAAGGAAAAAAGAGTAAGCAGCCGAAGAGGGTTGCATAAATACGGAAGCACATTGATGCCAAAAAGAAAAAAAAAGAGAGAGCAGCCGAAGAGGGTTGCATAAATACGGAAGCACATTGATGCCACTTAGGGCTTATGTTTAATTTGTTTTAAAATACTTTGCGTCGCATTTCTTTAAATTTTTAAGGTGAATCATTAATTTAGGGGGGAAGAGATCTCAATTAGTTTCAAATTAGGAATTTTTAATAGTCTGATAAATGTTTGTGTGGACTCAGATGTGTGTGTTGAAAGTGTTCCTTATGAGATTGATGTGTGGTGTTGCCATGACTCGGCCAGCAGAGGGAGCTGTTGTTTAACACAGAATTAAAAGCCTGAACCCAGAGGAGCACCTCACACTGTTTAGATTTTTTTTACTGTGTTACACAAGAGAACTCAGCGAGTGGGAGGAACGATTGTGGAAAAATAAAGCTTTTTGAGTGAATGTTGTGTATGAAACCAGTCATGGAGCACATTAAGGATAAACCGGACTGTCAAAATGAGTCTGTCCATGAACAATTGACCAGGGTTCAGGCGGTAATAAGCATAATACATGCTGCTGATCCAGCGAAGTCGAAACAATTGAATGCTTTAATTATACAAATTGTGAAAGCAGCAGAAAATTCAGAAAAATCAACAGACAACCTGACACAATTAGTTTGGACGAAGGTGAAAGAGCAGAAAAAATTGCTTGATGATATAGAAACCAAACAAACAATCAGTACATCATTTTGGGAGCGTAGCAAGCTTAATAAGGGTCAACAACAACAGAAGCAATTAGTGGAGGTGTATAAGCAGTTAGCTTTGTTATCTCAGGGCGTACAAAATGTTGGTGAGACAAACAGTTGCACAGAAGGAGAAGGAAAAACGACACCACCTGCATCAAAAATTGATGGGAAAGCAGATGGAACAACAGGAAATTTAGCTAATTTAGTCCTAACCAGATTTAAACAAGACAAACAAAAGATAGCTCATTGTAAAACGGTAGCAGACTATCAACAGTTAATTAATAATTATGATGGACAGCTGAAACAGATTGACCTTCTAGAAGAATTGTTCTTAATTGCATTAGGGCACACAGAGAAAAGCTCAATTTAAAAGAAAATTTAGAGCAGCAGGTGGCAGGAAGAAGAGCAGTCAAACAGCGCCACCTACAGGAGGTTGAAGCAAGTTGCAGAAACTGGAGAAGTGAGAAAGTCAGAAGAGGGGGTGAGGTGATGCTGGGTCAGAAGACAATGAAAGGAAGTGAGAAACAGAGAAAGGAAACAGTAAGTTGTCAGAGATGACTTGGGGCTGACAGAGGAGTAGCCAGAAAAAATGTGGAATGATATGAAAAGATTCATATTGGAAGAAAGGTGCAGGAAGGCGATGACTGAGGGAGATGGGGTGATCAAGAAAGTGAAGAGAAAGTTGATACAGGAGAGAGACAGCAAACAGGAAGGAGAGACAGAAAGGTGCACAAGAAAGTGGAGGAGAAGACAGGAGACAGGACATGGAGGCGGTAGGATCGGGCCCAAGAGAAGAGGAGGCCACTCAGAGGTTGTGGAAGTACCAGAGAAATTATCAGACAGGTGAGGTGAAACATTATCTAGAAATCAGCCACAGAGCAAAAAGCTTACTTTGGGAAGTTTAAGAGCATCAATTAGACGAACACGAGAGTTTTAGTGAGATGTGAGACAGTCTTAGGTCAAGATTAAATTCATTTTCAATTTGTTGTAAGAACTTTTTGTAAATTTTTTGCTTTTGATTTTAAATTATAGGTAAGAAACCCGTTGTGCAGACCAGATCCTGAGAGAGGTGCTTTGATGGAGACAAATGCCGAGAAGATTTCGCTTTTGAGTTTTCATATAGTAATATCATTGGCGTTATTATTAGACACTTATGCGTATTTCTTTTTCAACCTACAGCCTGACAGCACACAGTGCGTGGAAGAGGGAACATCAGACAGACAGACATATTTTCCTACAGAACACATAATTGTAATTTACCATGAGTGAGGATTCAACCAAAATGCACGAAACTTTTCGTTTGTCAGGAGATTGGGGAAACAGTGATGGCTCCATTGGATTTGAATGCATAAAGTTGACGTCTACATGGTTCATTTTGACTCTGAGAGCGACAGCTGCCAGTAAAGTGAGAGCAAGACCTCTTACGCATGAATGGACACAACACAAAGACAGTTGAAGGAAAAAGCAAAGAACTGTCATTCAAACACCAGAATGTCCATGAACTTCCTCAGCCAGAGTTCAAGGCAGCGACCTGAACAAAAGAACAGTCCAGGACACAAACAGATGTCAAGGTCAGCAAACACAACGTGAAATCAAGTGAAGTCAGGACTTGGGGCATCCTGCAGAGAAAGCCACCAGAAAGAAGTGGCGGGACACGGAAGCTGACCTAAGCTGGACAATGGACAAGCTCACACGACCAGAGCATGAGCATGTGGAACAGCTGTCAGGAGTCACTCATTCCAGCAACCCGTGAAGGCGTCGGCCTCCCATTTGAATCGGTGGGATCACACTGGGGGCCTCAATCTCAGGATCCAAACGTAAAGGGCATTGTTTAATGAGGACACATAGAACAGGCCACCGCAGGCCACATAATTATTAGGTTAATACTGATTTGGAGCTCTGTTTGTCTGCTCCTCCCGGTTCCAGAGGGCTCTTAAACAAAATAATAAGGCTCTCATCCCGAGGGCCACAGCAAAAGGAGTTTGTGAATATTTTCACAGGTAAAATTGGTGTCACCACAATTATTCATATTGGGTGTTAAAGGTTAGATAAATAACGGCAGTTCTCCTTGAGGGAACGCGTTTCTGGGAGTCTGGTGTGCACAACAGA
>JBBPBX010007669.1:0-15983 GCA_038048925.1 Garcialebias charrua | reverse complement strand
CCGTGGAAGTCATCTGTTCACGTGGTGTTCAAGTTCGAGTGGGTGAAGAAGCATTCTGCATACACCTGTCTTCTCACTGTGGGAAGTCATCTTGTGAGAAGCACCTTAAGCACCTTTGTTCTTGCCTTTGAAAAGCCAACCAGAACGATAGGGAAGTAAGTTCCCCCTGGTCCGGCCGGCCTGCTCTATTGCCTTGAGAGGGAGAACCAGCAGCTTAAAACGGCAGAGCGCAGCAAGAGGGCCTGAAGAGGAGGGGAGCCTGCCATCCTTTTTGGGTTGAGGCATTTTGCTCGCCAGGGGAACGGGGTATTGAACACAGCCCACCTGGCTTAATCAATAGCGATTTGCAGCCCAAAACAACGGGGTGGTGGCGATTCAACGTCCTCGTGGCTTCTGAAGAATGCAGCTTTCAGCAAAATTCTGAGGAGGACAGAAAGCAGAGGGTTAAATCGATTCAGAAAGACTGACACAGTGTTTTAAACTTTACAGAGGTTTCTATTTTGCATTATTGAATCATCAATATTTTAAACTTTAAATTTTAAATCACACAGTTTAAAGGTCACACATTTAGGATTAGATATTTGATTTCACCTTTAATATAAAATTGATGACCATTTCTTATCTTAGAATTGGTTTAGGTCAACAATTTGATGCTACACTTTAACTTTTAACTTTTATCAATTAGACTTACTTATATTTAAAATTAGAATTCAGCAGAACAACACATCGTTTCCAGGTCTAACTTTCAAGGGTTTGGAGTTACATTTTTCAATTTCAGCGTAAAATCATAAAATATTAGAGGTTTTTGACCACTTTCATATTCCTGGTTCAAAATTCAATGGGTGAGTGATTTATTCATTGTGAGGATGTATTTTTTACAGGTGCGGTTCCAGTGATTCCTGAATAATAAAGATTAAAAGAAAAATTAATTATAATAATTATAAATTACAAGACGAAGATTTTGTAAACTGTGCATGCGTTTGATGGTTGGGTTTCCACAGAAGATTTTGTAAACTGTGCATGCGTTTGATGGTTGGGTTTCCACACTGCTTTTCATGTGTATTTTCGTTTTCAGGTTCTGCAGATTTTAATGAGAAGGGGGTAATTTGTGTTTCTGTTGTGTTTCATCACATTCTAAGGTTTAAAGTTTGACACTGTAGAGAATTTCGAACTACATCGAGCATGGCTGAGGGGCAGAAGAGGCTAATAGTAGCTGCAGGTGTGGGGTCAGTGATTATAGTTTCCACTATTTTGTTGTTGGAATATTTCTGTGTGATACCAGGTCATCCAAGCTGTCATCCTGTACCTCATCAGAGGAGCGAGAGAGATGTCCTCATGCAGGGGACATGGACGCAGGTACAGGATGCTGGTCATCTATCGATGAATTTTTCTGAAGTCTTTCAGAGGAACTCTTGGTACAGGTATGCGCAGTTTTTGGCCAGAAGCCGTCACAGGTCTGACTCTTACATCTGTACCCCACTCCCTGTCGCGGAATCGCAGCTGCCTTTGAAGTTTAAACCTCTTGACCGGATGTTATCATTTTGTGTTCTGCAGATGAGCTCCAGAGGATTCTACATGGAGCACCTGCAATGTCAGCCTAAGTGGTGCAAATTGAGTACATTATCACACCCGATGGTGTTAGCTCAATTTGTAGAATGGCCATCCAGCGGACGGTTTCCTGTCTGTGTGCACCGCGTCCATCATCAGGACTCATATCAGGTGGTAGTGGGGTCACTCCCTGAGCAGAGGTGCAGAGCGGTGTACCATCCGGGCAGGGAGTTCAGGAGTGTGCCTAGCAGCAATGGTACGTATCCGGTTGAGGACTTGGCATGGCTGTGTGGACATCAGGTATTCTTGACCTTGCCAGTGAACTGGACTGGGTGCTGTGCACCTGTTGCGGTTACAGAGGGGTCGTACCTGGTGTCTTTGAGCAACGGTTCTCACTATGTGGGACAATCAAAGACTTCTGACGTCAGTCAGCTCGAGTCTTCTTGGGGTTCAGAGGTCCCAGTGGAATGGAAGCGTAGCTTCTTCCCGGGAGCAAAGGTCGGGGACCACCTGTTGCACATGGAAGCTTTAGATTACCAATTTGGGATGTTCATTTATGAGTCGGTGCAGGCGATAGGGACCACCTCTGCAGAGCGGTGGGCCATGTATGTTGTGTCTTTACATCATAGATTGCTGTTGGATTTGTTTAAGGCATCTATTAATGGAGTGTGTGAGATGATTGATAATAACACCTGCTGTACCTTCATACCTGATGAGTCTGCTTCGGATCCACAGGTCAGGGTGACAGTGGCCCTGCGCCATCTGAGAGAGCTTCAGGAGCATCAGACGGAGGAGGCGCACACAGGGCTGTGGCGTGCACTGTCTTGGTTCACGACAGGGTCATGGCCTGAGGTGTTGGTCAAGCTCGTGGCCTTGCCACTAGCGATTCTGGTTCTGTTCTGCCTATTTATGGGGTGTGTGACACCTTGTGCACGGGGGAAGATCTTGAAAATGATTGCTCCTAAGGAGGTGGATGATGTTGGGACGGTGTTTCCCCTGATGCAGGCGGGGTACAGGCCATCGCCTGCTGCACAAACTCACCTGTATTTGGCAGAGAACAGATACCTGTAGGGGCGGGGGATGTTTGGTGATGGAATGGAGAGTTCTTGCTTTTGGGATAATCACATTAATTCTATGATGTCATGTAGTTTTCCGGTGTGTTTCATGTTTTATTTCTGTTTTGAGGTGGGATGATGGCGTCGCAGTGATGATTATATTATGATTTTGGTAGATTAGGCTGGTACAGATACTGGCAGGGGTTTTATTCTTTAATAGATTAGTTGATTATTAATGGGGTCAGTTTGGAATGTGATTGGTGTGTTTGGTCGTTGATCTAGTGGGTTGATTTTGGAGTCGGAGTGCGGCCAAACGCACATCTCTGCCGGATGAGAGGGTTCACATGTAGTTGGCCGAGTCCAGACACCTGTGGAGTTGATGAGGGGTCAGCCAGTGCACTCCAACGAGGGGGTTACAGGGATGCTTACATTTACCCGCTTGTGTCCGGTGGGGATGGTTTGTGGGTTGTGATTATTGTTTTGGTGGTGAGTTAATGATTAGTTGTGGAGTCAGATGGAGGTTGCGGTAGATTTGGTTGATTTTGTGTGTTAAATACCTGCAGTGAGGATGGTGTTTGCGTTTAACCTTTTATGATTTCCTAGATTACGCTGATATAGACTCTAGCTGGTGATTTTTCATTTTTGTGTTTAGTTAATGGTTGGTGTTGGAGTCAGATGAGGTTTGTTTGGATTTAGTTACATTTGGCAGTTGATTGATTACAGTGTTTTGGTTTTGGTGATTAGTTTTTGTTTTTGGAGTCAGATGGGGCTTTGGGTTGGACTTAGTTGAGTTTGGGAAGTTTATTACCTTGCCTTGATTTTGATTTTGGTGATTTGTTTGTTTTGGTGTGGTGTTGGGGTTGAGGTCCTCTTCGGGGGGCCCACATGGTGTTCAGCTGTTGGTTTCGACCGATCTTTTGATCGGTCGAGAGAGGGAGTGAAGAAGAAAGCACCATTATATACGTATTATGCATAACTATATTTCATGTAATCACAAAGGTATATTCATACATAACTATATTTCAAGTAATCAAAGGTTCACAAATGTGTTTCATGTAATCAAAGGTCATAATACAATCATGTTTAGATGCTTAAATGCACTGTGCAAACTTTAATCTTACCGGTGTGCAGTTTGAGCAGACCTGCAGCTCGAAGCAACTCTCAGGCCGACATCTGCCCTTCCCCCCCACAGGGAGGAAGGGCAAAGCAGACACAGGATCTGACTGAAAGAACAGGTACATCTTTAGTATAAACACAGACACTTAGTTCATAGTATAAACACAGACACTTAGTTCATGACACAGAATGTGCCACTTAAAAGGTGCAACAGGTGAAACATAAAGGTCGAAGGAAACTAGTTTGAATCTAAACTCTTCTAAAAACTTAGGCTCAAACAAAGAGGCACACACAATCAGGTCAGTCAAGAAGAAGACCTTGGGCACTCTATAAATCTCAGTTGCCTTAGCAACTACTGATAGCAGCTCCTCTGACCAATGAGGAGTTCAAAACATTTTATGATATCTCAGACCAGAGCAGCAAACTGACATTCCTTGGGCAGACTTCGAGCGAAAAGGTCGGTTCAACGAATCATCCGATCGTATGCATATTGATCAATTGATTGTCTGCTTTTTCTGTTAACCTGTATCTTTTCAATAAATCTATTTGCTTCAAGAGACGCCTGGCTCATTTGAACACCCAAACTGAATTCCCTTCAGGAGCAAGCTCATCTCTGGTCGAGCGATGAACAACAGAGAAGATCCGAGAAGAGTGTTCAGGTTTAAGCGAGGTGAAGGGCAATAAGAGGAAGTAGGATGGGCGTCCACGTCTTAATACCCAGAGGGAGGGGACTCTGGCATGACGCTGACGCCCCTGCCGTAAAGGCGTGAGTGTATTCCTTAAGGTAATCGCGTGTGGGGCGCAATTTCCCATAGCAATTATGTTGCACCGAGTGACATGACTGATAAGGGAACTGAAAAGGAAGAAGTGAGTAAAGACGATGGATGGATGTAAGCTTACTCACAGTTCTCTTAGGCACAGCTTTTTATTTAAAGCTTCTTGTTTTAGCTCTTTTTGACCCACTGGCTACTCTGGGTTTGTGCTTTATTCATTCAACCTTTATTTAGACAGGGTAATCCCATTGAGCCTCAGGGACTCATTTACAAGAGAGACCTGAATAAAATTATGTCATGCAAAAAAATAAAAAATAAATAAATAAAATATCATTTTTTCAATTATGTCAACTAAAGGGACTCAGCCCAGTTTATGGGTTTGACCTGAAGCCTGTGCAGATATTTTCAACAAGAAGAATCCATCCAGAGTGTCTGACTTTACTTTTAGATTTTTCTAGCTGGATTATTGAGCAGCATTATGATGATCAATTCAAAGTCAAAGTCAACTTTATTGTCAAAACTGCAATATGTACAGGACATACATAGGATTGAAATTGCATTTCTCTCAGTCCCTCAGTGCAACAGTAACCATTTAAACACTAAAACATTTAATAAATACAAGCATAAAATGAAATAATAAAAGTGTAATACTGTCCTGAGTTTTTGCATAGTTGTATAAAAGTATGAAAAGTTACACCAACACTAAACACTAAACATTTAATAAACATAAGCATAAAATGAAATAATAATGGGCGTCCGTGGTGTAGTGGTAATGGCAGTCGTCTCCCGATCGGAAAGTTGGCGGTTCGACTCCCGGGACCCGCACCATGTGTCGTTGTGTCCTTGGGCAAGACACTTAACCCTGAGTTGCTCCCGGTAGGACTGGAAAGCACCTTGCATGGTAGTCTGCCGCCACCGGTTTATGAATGTGTGTAGCATTCAGTATATGTGTAGCACTTTGAGATTTTCAGTAATGAAAAGTGCGTTATAAATTGAATTAATTATTATTATAATTATTATTATTATAATAAAAGTGCAATACTGTCCTGAGTTTTTGCATAGTAGTATAAAAGTATAAAAGTATATCTATAAAATAAAATGAAGGTTCTGGCATTGACATTTGGAAAAGAGTGACAAAGCAGCATATGAAGTTAATGTACCCAGTATATGTATGAGGTAGTTGATATTGGTATAGAGCAGTGCTGGGCAGCGCTAATCCAAAAATTAGTTCTGCTATTTCTAAAGCACTTATTAATTTATTTAGGTCCGCAATTTCAAAAGCGCTTATGTATTAGGAATGCTAGCGGAAGCTAATGCTAACACGCTAACGTGCAAATGGCGAACTACTTTTTTTAATCCAGCAGATTTGACCATTTCGTGAAACTGTCAAGCTCAGAAAAACCTTGTGCTATAAAGTCAGCTAAGAAATATATTTTTTCTCAGCAAAGAAATAATTGTTTTTACCGTGTTTTGTTGTAAAGTCCTTTGCTTCTGTGGTCGCCGCCATTTTGAACAGGGCAAATGAGGCGCTGACGCGTCGCGTAGGCCGCTGAGAAACATCCATAAGTTCACCCTCCATGTTAAAAACTCTTCGTCTGACTCTTCGAAAACAAGCAATAAGGCTGCAGAGTAACACACTGGCTGCTAACTGCTATAGAGAGAGCGCTCTCTCTAGCCAAGAGACTGAGGGGGACGCTTTTTTGTCACGGACCACATCCGGCGCTGACAGGATATGGTCTGTGAGCAGTCGTCCGGTTGATTTAAGAGCTCGTAAATAAGTTTTTTCATTTTTACTGATAGATAATTAGTTATTAGCAGTACTGCATTTTAAATAAAAATAGCGCAAATCCGCTTATGAATTATAAAAGTTAGTCAATCCGTTGTAACGCTGACAAATTGTTTAGGTCCACTATAAGCGGATTAGCGCTTTAGCGCTCCCAAGCGGTTTGACGACCACCTTTGGTATAGAGGTAAAGTGGCATATGCAATAAGGCTAGTAAAAAGAATACTGTATATATATCAGCAGTAGTGTAGATATAAAAAGTAGTGTAAATGTAAACTGTAGTAATAAATGTAAACAGTAGTAATAAATTTAAACAGTAGTAATAATGTAAACAGTAAATGTAAACAGTAGTATGACTATAGGCAGTAATGTAATACAAACATTAGTGTAAATATGAGAAGTAGTGCAAACTGAATGAGCACATGACCATGAGTTGAGTGAATAACCCGTTTTGATGACATAGAGTCCAGTGTTAAAATCTTTGTGTTGTGTGGTAATGTGTTAAAGTTTTTTGTGATTAAGGCAGTACAAGTGGGAGGGAGGGCAGAGCAGGCAGAGAGTTAAGCATCCTGACTGCCTGATGAACAGAGCTGTCATTTAGTCTGCTGGTTCGAGCCTGGAGACTCCTCAGTCTCCTCCCTGATGGCAACAGGCTGAAGCAGCTGTGTAGTGGGTGTGTGGGATCACCTGCCATGCAGAGGGCTTTCCGAGTGAGGCGGTTGCTGTGTAAGTCCTGTAGTGAGGGGAAGGAGGTGCCGACAATCTTCTCAGCTGCTCTCACGATGCGCTGGAGGCTCTTGCGGCAGGATGCAGTACATGCACCAAACCACACCGTGATGCAGCTGGTCAGGACACTTTCTATGGCACCCCTGTAGAAGGTGCACATGATGGGGGTTGGAGCTCCAGCTCTTTTCAGCTTGCGGAGAAAGTAGAGGCGCTGGTGAGCCTTCTTGGCCAGTGATGCAGTGTTCCTGCTCCAGGACAGGTCCTCTGAGACGTGCACTCCCAGGAACTTGGTGCTGTCCACTCTCTCCACTGTGGTGCTGTTGATGGTCAGAGGGGCATGTTGGGCATCCCTCTTCCTGAAGTCCACAACAATCTCCTTTGTCTTCTCCACGTTGAGAGTGAGATTGTTGTGTCCGCACCACAAGGCCAGGCGGCTCACCTCGTTCCTGTAGTCCGTCTCATCGTTGTTGCTGATGAGACCCACCACTGTTGTGTTGTCCGCAAACTTGATGAAGTGGTTGGAGCTGTATGATGGTGTGCAGTCGTGTGTTAGCAGGGTGAATAGAAGGGGGCTCAGCACACATCCTTGTGGGGCCCCTGTGTTCAATGTGATGGTGCTAGATGTGTTACTCCCGACCCGTACTGTCTGTGGTCTCCCGGTCAGGAAGTCTAGCAGCCAGTTACACATTGAGGTGTTCAGCCCCAGACTGTCCAGTTTAAGGATGAGCTGTTGGGGGATGATGGTGTTGAATGCCGAGCTGAAGTCGATGAACAGCATTCTAACATAGGAGTCTTTCGTGTCCAGATGTGTGAGAGCTGTGTGGAGGGCAGAGGAGATGGCATCGTCGGTTGAGCGATTAGGCCGATATGCAAATTGGAAGGGATCCAGGGAGGCAGGGAGGACAGATGTGATGCTTTTCATGACTAGCCGTTCGAAGCACTTCATCAGGATGGGGGTGAGTGCTACTGGACGATAGTCATTGAGGCAGGAGGGCGTTGCCTTCTTTGGGACAGGGATGATGGTGGTGGCTTTGAAACAGGTGGGGACGATGGCCTGGCTCAGTGAGATGTTAAAGATGTCCGTGAAGACCGTTGCGAGTTCCCCTGCACAGTCCTTCAGCACACGACCAGGTATGTTGTCAGGACCAGAGGCTTTCCGGGCGTTGATCTCGATGAATGATCGCCTTACGCTGTCTGAGGACAGCACCAGCACCTGGCCATCAGGAGAGGGGGGGGGTTGTGCAGGTGTGCTGTTACATGCCTCAAACCGAGCAAAGAAGTCATTCAGTTCATTCAGCGTAGAGGTTGTGCTGTCATGATACATGTGAGTGCTTAAATTTTCAGGCAGTGGTGCCTCCTGAAAGTTTCATGTAGTGGGCCACTGTGGTGGCATGGCACATCAAAATCAAAACACAGAACAAAATTTCAGGAGATTTATGTTATTGTCATTTGTTATTGAACAAAAACAGCAATAAAGGAATTAGGGAAACATCTAACTTTACATACATCTATGGTCCTTTAATTAATTTTACTACAGCTGATATTACTTGCATGTTACAAGTCCAAGCAGGATAAATTGGGATGGTTGTATCAAGAAAGGCATAACACTTTTGTCAGCTAAAATATTAAGCATTGTTTTAGATTCCCATACAGCTGGGCTGGGGCTTAGGTTAACAACAACCACGTTTGATACTGCAGGGCTGCCAACTGTCACGCAATGACCGTGAGACACACGCATTTGAGGAGTTTCACACGCTCTCACGCCGCATTCACATTTCTCACGCTGAAAACTGACAAACGTCAAAATCTCAACTCCGTTCCACTTCCGTATTGGGAAAATACATGAGTCCGCTCCACGTTTTTACCACAACCCTTGGTGAAGTACATCCACGTTGTTATCCAGTCCGTATTTTTGCTCCAACCTTCCATCTACCTGCAACAGTTTGCAGGAGTTTCCACGGAGCAGAAAGTTACTGACGAAGCTGATGTAGCTCGGTGTTTGCGGTCTGACTCTTCCCAGGAGGAAAGGTGAGTGCGTGGGTTAAATTACATTAATATCAAACATGTTAGAAAGAAAGGAAAAATTAGATGGACGGAGCAGAGAAACTAGGGAAATAAAGTGTGATAGCCAAACGTGCTAAATGAACCATATTACTGTATATGGTTTATTTAGCACGTTTGGCTAGCCGGATGTCTGCCTAGCAGCACCAAGAGCAGGTAAGATTGAATTGAAAATTAAGAATAAACACAAGTAGATAATGGTATCTTGTTAACTGAGTACATTTATTAAACCAGCATGATGATTAACCATTTAAATCCTTTAAAGGATTCTAAAATGTCCAGTAAAATAAGACCATCGGTGGGACAAAAGCAAAGCATTTTGTTTTATTTAACAAACGAACAAAATCAGAAAAGACAGAGAGAAACACAACCAACAGAACAACAACAAGCAGAAGAGCAACAGAAGAATACATGGAAGACCAGGAGACAGGACAGGCAGAAGAACAGCAACAAACAGTGTACCCCCAAGAGCAGCAACTCTCAGCAAATTATTCATGATTATTTTTGATAACTAATATTACAAGTGAGTATGGGGGAACCCAATATGGTGCTCACCTCCTGATGAGAAACCTGCTAAGTTTTATTAATTTTATTAAGAATGACTTTCCCAGTAGCCCAACACCACATTCATTCAACCTTTATTTATACAGGCTAGCCTCGTTGAGCCACGGGGACTCATTTACAAGAGGGACCTGTTTCACTCACACCCAGGGTCAATTTAGAGTTACCAATCAGCCTAACATGACTTCTTGTCCAATATGTCTCTCTGATCATTAGCATAACACAGTATTTATGTTAGCTCTATTTGTTTGGCAGGAAGAAAGCTGAACATTGGCTTCACCACCAGGGCTAAGCTGAACAAGTTGCTAGATGATGGAGACATCACACCACAACAAATAACTTCCATGAGGCTGCTTTAACATTTCTGCTCAGAGCTGTAGACTATGCCATAAAGAAGCTGCCCCTACAGGAACCACTACTGAGACATGTAACGTATGTTGATGTTCGACAGAGGTCTGAATGCAGCATAGATGACGTCCTTTACTTTGTTGAGAGGTTAGGGTTTTTCAATAATTACTACTTATCTTGAATTTTACAAGGCATTTTGTCTTTATGTAAATGAGATTTCCCTATGTGGCTTTTCTTTTAAAATGCTTTTATTTATTTTCTGCTGTTGGTTGATGACTATCAGAAAATAAAAAACGTGTAACTCTTTGCTCATACATAGGTTTCCCCACCTGCTCCCCTACCATGGACCAGAGGAGCATGAGCTACTGGCAGAGGAGTTTCTGGAGTACCAGACAATGATGTTGCCACCACTGCAGCACCCAGAAGAATTTGAAATGGAGAGTTTCTGGGCTGAAATGGCTATATGGAAAGATAAGGTAAAGCTTATTTTTTAACACCAAGAACTAGGGATGCACCGATCCACATTTCTCACTTCCGATCCGATACCGATACTTATTAACTCAGTATCGACCGATACCGATACTTTCCCGATCCGATACTGTTCAGGTATTTGACTCTGTATAATGAAACTTTTGCACCCAAACTATTCATTTTAACATTGTGTGAGATAAACCCAATGAAGACACTCTTAAGCCTTACAATAGGGAACCCCCCTATTGTAAGGCTTAAGAGTGTCTTCATTGGGTTTATCTCACACAATGTTAAAAAGGGCAGTCACAGATTGTGATTGAACACAAGTGCTCTTTGAAGCTGGATCGGAAAAGTATCGGCAGGTTTGATCCGATACCCGATACTTAAATAATGCTGGTATCGGATACCGATACCGATACTGGATCGGATCTGCCCCATCCCTACCAAGAACACAGTAGAAATAGCCTCTCAAACATTACTGATACCTGTACATTTGAAGCACTATGGAAGATACAGTGATACAGGGATCAATTGGCTAAAGGACTTAAAAGAAAACGTCACTTGGGAGCATATTTCCATTGTATTCTTGGTTCATTTGTCACAGTTGACAGGAGTACTCAGATTTCCAAGGCTTGCTGCACCTCAAAGCTGGTCTTCGTCCTCCCACATTCGAATGCTGATGCAGAGAGGGTTTTTTCGGTGGTGGGCCTCAACAAAACAAAGACTAGGAATAGCTTGGCACTAGATGGTACTCTCTTCTCCATCATGGCTAGAAAGAGGGCTGATTTGGAGCCATGCTTCAAGTGGGAACCGTCATCTACAATCATCAAGGCCTCTAAGAAGGCCACAGGCCTGTACAACCAGTCACACAAAATATGAGACTTGAGGAATTCCAGCTGTTCCCAGCTTTTTGTGTGAACACACAGTTCAAAACACTTAAAATTCAATTGTTTACAACTCTTCTTACCATTTAGGCACTGTATTTATATGTTTTGTTGCTGTTTCGCTGTTGATATGTACATTTTCTGCTAAACCCACTGGAAAATGAAGAATGTCTCTAACTTTCCTCTTGTCATTTTTGACTAAACCTACATCATAAAATGCTCTTCATACAATGTACAGTAACAGTTAAAACACAGTCAAAAAGGTGGTAAATACTAACATTTATGGAGGACTTACTGACATTATTAGAAATAAAAGCAGAAATATATAAATAGACCATTAAATGAATATATGCACTTAAAGTTTAAAGTTTAGTTTAAAACAAAGCAAACAGGAAAACACCTGTGCTTTTGTTTTAAACTAAACCTTAAACTAAACTGAGGCAGCACAGACATCTGCATGTGGATTCTGCTTTATCCTGTCTGTTGACCAATAGGAGAAGAGCTGATCCAGGAAAGGTTTCCTTTTTTATTTAATTGGTGCATTTTAAGTTATTTATTGGTTTTTATATGTTTTAGTTATTTATTCATCCATTAATATATTTCTTTCTACTTTTTATTTCTAATTATGTCAGTTTCGGTCCTCCATACATATTCAAATATGAAATAGTATTTCAATCTGACACAGATCTATAAAGTAGAGTGTAGGGAGTCATTTTCAGTCAATTTCTATTGTAGGATGTAGCCAACAGGATGAGGGCAGGTGAAGCTCACCAGCACAATCAAACCCTGTTGCCGCGTTGCCGCCGCGCTGCCGCCGCGTTGCCGCACCCCCCCCCCACACACACAAACAAAATTCTCACTCTTTGGCTTTTTGAAAAGTTGGCAGCCCTGTACTGTTAGTCAGCAAGTATCTGTGGCTGCCTGCCTGAGAGGAGTCGACGAGGGACAGGATGGCCCCCAGACACCATCTTGGCTCCAGCAAACTGGTTGGTCCACTTAAGGAGTTTACTGCTTGGTGGGGAAACAGTTTGCTGGAACTGCTCTGAATGATGATGCCCTACGGACGGAGGGTGAAATGTCTCTATAAAAAAGAAACTGTCCAGATGACCTGACTGAGAATGATTGGATTTGGTACCTGGATGATTGAACATGAACTTTCTTGTACTAAAAGAAGCTTGTTCTTTTGTTTTCAAACATATTTTTAACACCAGCACTTGTGTGTTAATTCTTATCTCTGTGCATTTTTAATTTTTTGCATGTCAGGTAAACAATCAATTGTTAAATATGGTCTGTTGAAGCCGAAGGGTTAAAAGCAGGAACGATTTGAAGGAGAAATCCTTGAACATCTGGAGATTTGCTCTTTTAAGCTGATGTGCTTCAGCAGATGTGTAATAGTGGATGATGACGGATTCACAGGCTGACTGGAGAATCCAGGTCATCGTGGCCTTTTCCATAACCTTACAGCCTGGTGATAGAAGTCATTTAACGAAATTTATTGATCAGTAATACAAAAGTAGAAAAGTGACCAACAAGACGAGTCTAATGAGTTTGTATAGAAGCTATGAAAACTTTTTTATGAGCTTATAAAACAAAATCAAACAAAAACTACAAAACTTGCAGCAATATATATTTGTCTTCTTATGTATTGGCTTGTTTGATAAAAGTAAATGTATAACGCTGGCTATTTTTGGAAGCATCAATTGAGACATCTGAATGGGAGCATATTGATTATTAATGATGAAAAATATAGAAAAATGACTCCTCCTTTGTGTTGAGTGTGCATCCAGACAGCAGCAGATACCACCTGCCTCCTCTCATTTCCTGCCTGAGAAGAGACGTTTCAACAAAACGTCTTGAAGAAAATGTGTTTGCAATAAACACAACATGTTTTATTAGAGTAATTGATCCTCCAGCATAAAGGAGGTGCTGTAAAATGTGTATCCCCAGGGTTACTGTCATTCTGATTATGTGGTACTTGTTGGTTCACTGCTAAAACAAGGAGGTGGTGCTGCTTATTACTGTAAATACATTTCACTAAGACCATTTCCCTCTTGTTGGATTTTTGCATATTACTTTTTGTTCAGAATTTTCTGATCTGGAGTCTTAGACCACAAATGAGCTCCAGCTGTCAGTCTGGTAGAAAATATGGACTTCTTGTCTTGCCTCATATAATTCATAGCAGCAAAACAGCCTCCAAGAGCGATAATATCTACAGCCCTGCAGATCTCTGGAGGTACATTTAGCATTTTGGGATGTTTATTTCAACCTGAATCTCCTCAATTTACAGCTGGCGTCTGCATCTATGTTACAAATCACACTCTGAGCATAATTTCAGATAAATAGTGTTAACTTATTTTTATATTTATGAATGTTTCTGTTCAGTGCCCTGAGATGACTTCTGCTGTGACTTGGTGTTATATAAAAAAACTGAACTGAATTGAATTCCAGTGTTTCTGGCTATTAAAATTTACCTATTGTTTGTCATTGTGAAGCTACTTTCTGTCGTCAGTGTCTCGTTGATGCCAAAGGCTAATTTCTCATTCATTGTAAAGTTAATCTCACAGGAGATGTATTAAAAACAAATGTTTTAGGCAGAACAACTCACCTTTTTTTAATTTAGACATGTTCAAAGTATTCTTCAAGTGAGACACTTGAAGCTATAGTTCAAATCTTTTGAAGTGAGGTTGTGTGGAAAACCAGTCTGTGTTGACAACTCCTCAGTACAGTATAAGGAATGTACTGTAAGGTACTGGCTATCCTAAAAGTCACGAATGTGTAAGGTTTTCAGCTCTACCTCCAGCTTCCTGGTGGTGCCAATGAGCAGCAGCTGGAGGTCATTCCTCTAATTGGCTCCAGGGTAAGAGTCTACAGTTGAACTCCATTCCCTGCAGGAGCATTACCTGCTCTGCCCCTCACCTCTGGAACGCTCTACCGCCAGACCTTCGAAACACCACCTCCCTTTCTCTGTTCAAGACTGCTCTGAAAACACATCTCTTTAGACTAGCTTATCTTATATAAAAAGACAAAGTTATTACAATCTCAAAGGGACAGAGATATTCATCAAACCACAATTCAGAACCAGCTTGAAGGGACGGTCTACCTCAATTCAGGGAGTTGGATTGTGGAATGTTCTGGAGAGTGATGTTAAAAATGCAAAATCAATGTATACATTTAAGAAAAAGGTCAAAAAGGACTTGCTCAAAAACTATATATGATGTAGCTTAGTGTGTTTGTGTATTACAGTTAGAAAAATTAAGTAGAGTTATTCATTTTGTGATGTAGTTTGTGTATTACAGTTAGAAAAATTAAGTAGAGTTATTCANATATAATAATAATAATAATGAATTCAATTTATAACGCACTTTTCATTAGTGAAAATCTCAAAGTGCTACACACATTGAATGCTACACACATTCATACACCGGTAGCGGCAGACTACCATGCAAGGTGCTTTCCAGTCCTACCGGGAGCAACTCGGGGTTAAGTGTCTTGCCCAAGGACACAACGACACATGGTGTGGGGAACCGGGATTCGAACCGCCAACCTTCCGATCGGGGGACGACTGCCATTACCACTACGCCACGGCCACCCCCATCATCATCATATATGATGTAGCTTAGTGTGTTTGTGTATTACAGTTAGAAAAATTAAGTAGAGTTATTCATTTTGTGATGTAGTTTGAAGGTTATCATTGTTTGAACAAATTGTGAAATAATGGGCAGATATAATAAGATTTCATCTTCTTTCTGCTCCTTTCATTTTATCCTACTTGTATTCTTGTATCTGATGAAACTGTTTTGTATTGTTCTTTTAAAATGAATAAATGCCATGCTCCACCTTCAGCTGGACAAGGTCTGCTCATCAACAAACAACACAAGCTGCTGAGCACTCGTGAAAAAAGTCCTGTAGGAAACTCCACCTGACATTTGTCAGGAAGTTGATTTCAGGGTTAGGCCTGGGCGTGGTCGTGAGATGGAGTGAGTCGCACTTGCCAGTGCTCCGGGTAAAACTTATTTTTTGGCACCAGCAAGCCCTCTACATCTACCTTTTTTTGCCTATTATCACGCACACAACTTCCTTCAAACATCTCTTTTAAAGATTTTAAGTTAAAAATGTCTCACAAATCGACAAGATCGAAGAAGGACGCTGAGAAGGATGACGCTGGCCTAATAACCCTCGAGGCAATTACCTCGCTGCTGGAGGAGCACCGCGCGGCGCTGTCAGCTGAGTTTAAACAAACTTTTCAGTCAGCTGGATCTCAAATTGGACCAAACTCGGCTCGCGGTGGAGGAACACGGCCAGCGTGTGTCATCACTGGAACTTGTCACTAACGACCTGAGCCAACGCATGTCGGAGGTGGAAAACACCTGCTCAACTCTGCAGGAGGAAAACGCCAGACTAAGATCTAAACTGGCGGATTTAGAAAATCGAAGCAGACGGCAGAATATTCGTGTGCTGGGTTTACCGGAATCTATTGAAAGCGGACGTCCCACAGACTTCTTCTCCAACCTGCTGTGCGACATCTTCGGGCGTGACACGCTTCCTTCTCCACCCGAACTGGACCGGGCCATCGAACCCTCGCTCCGAAACCCGCCTCGGACCAGCGGCCGCGCCCGGTTATCCTGCGAGTACACCGGGTCCAGGTGAAGGAGCTCAT